>JAXQQM020085046.1:0-26881 GCA_034641835.2 Pinus albicaulis | reverse complement strand
GCAGGGTTTAAGAGGTCAGTGGGGCCCACATTATTTTGTCGTGTAGCGGGAGGGTCTGTTGGTTTATCTATTTTTATCCCGATTGTCTAATCTGATAGATGGACGATCAAGATTTGATCAAGGAGGCAAATTATTAAGTGAAAGAGGAAAGGGGCAAGAGGCTGTCGGGTTTAATACTGATTGTTAGATTTTCCTGACCGACGGTCAGGATTAAAGGAGGAAGAAAATAATGTTAAAAGGAGAAAAGGAAAGGTAGATGGATGGGCGGGGAAAAAAGGGCCCGATGGCCATTGATTTATATAAATCAACGGTCCAGATTTGTTTGGACCAAAATGTTGGGAAAGAGGAAAATATAAGGAAAAAAGGGGTTTTGGAAAGGAGTTTAGGCCTTTAAGCGCTAAACTGCGGGGCTTCAGCCACATGGAGAAATGGGCTAAGTAATTAAGCCCTCGGGGGCTTAAGACCTATTATATTTCGGAAAAGTGTTTTTAGGCCCAAAAATAGTGTTTTTCAAGGCAAGATGGGGGTTTCGGTAGGTAAATGAAGGCATTTTTAAACCAAATAAAAGAGAAATATAAGGTTTAAAGGGGGATTTTGATGATTTAGAAGGTTATATGGAGGGTTTTTAGAGGATTTTATGGAGGAAAAAGGATGAACAATGGAATTATTTTATGAGTGAAAGGAGGAGTGAAAATGATGGAAAATGGGGCTTTAAGCAGTCTTTCTCTTGGAAAACAGAAGGTTCTTTAGGATAAAGAGGGAAACAATAGTGAAGATTAAATCAAAGGTTAGTTATATTCATAAGACTTCAAGAACTAACCATTTGGTTATGAATTGTTTCTTAAAGGCTAAAATATTTTTAGCCACCATTCGATATGGAAAATTTTATAGGTGGCTAACAGTTGCTATAAAAAAAAACTTAAAATATACAAAAATGAAACCTTGAGTGGTTATAAAAAAATATTAACCATTACTCACAAACTTTGAAATCAACCATTTTCTTCCTTGTCATCCTGTTTTATGTGCTGAATGAGTTCCATCTTGTTTTATTTTCTACATGGAAACACTTGAAAATTAATATTTAATGATAAATTATTTTTTTATATGTGGGTCAAAGTATGGAGTTGTGTTACATTTTTTGGTGAATTGTGGGGTCTTTTGTTGAAAAATGGATGCTCGATCAAGAAATTTTAAGCACTCAATCAAGAAATTTTTAAGTGCTCAATTGATAAATTTTTAAGCATTGGATTGAGCCTTAAACCTGGAAATTCTAAAATTTATGTATATATAAATAGTGATATACAAAGTTTAAAATTGTAAGTATTTTATAGTTTAAAAAATAAAGCGATTTAATTATTAATTACATTTGAATAGGTGATTAACAATCGTGTGGATTAATTTCAGATTACATTTCTAGTATTTTGGTGTATAGAATTGAAAAATGATTATATACCACTTGCAACTGAAATTGTAATATCCTTATTTTATAATTTAGTAACTTAAAAGATTATTTTTTACCATGATTTATTATAACTTAAATAATAAATTTATTCTAAATATAATTTAAATAATAAATTGATTAAACAAAAGAAAATTTATCAATTTGATTTTAATAAATATTATAAATTTTATAAATAAGTGCAACTCAAAAATGTGAAATTTACGCTGTTGGATATGTATATTTTATAAAATTCACTGAGGAGTTAATAAACATGATTTCCTTATTCATAACCATATCTATTAAAATCAAACTTATATATATATATATATATATATATATATATATATATATATATATATATATATATATATATATATATATATATATATATATATATAATTTTTTAGGAAAAAAAATGGAGTAATAATTAAGGCAGTTGTAATAGTTTTAAGTTATAATTAATAGAGTTGTAATGGATGCAATCGTATATGCGGCTGGAAATATTTGTCAACCTGTAAAATGTGATTGCACTCAATTATGTCCTCTCTATGCATAAGTGCAAAGTATATATAGAAAAGTTTACTCTTGACTTAGGATTGTAATATATATTTTTAAAATAATAAAAACATAAATAAATCATAAATTTTAAAACATTATTTGACTAATTTGAATTTGAGTAATCGATATTTAAATATGTGTATGAAATTATTTTTTAAATAATAATATTATAAAATTTAGTTTAGTGTAGCTATTTATTTATTTATTTATTATAATTTGATTTATTTTTATTGAAAATTTCAATATTAAAAATCTTAAAATTATTAAGTATAAAAATATGTTAGATTTAAAATCAAAACAATAAAAAAATTATAATTTTTAAGGATTTCAAAATTGAAAAAGAAAAGTTAAATCTTTTATAAAAAGCTATCTATATATTATAATAATTATTTTCTTGGTAGAATAAAATAAAATTTGTATTTATAATTAAGGAAAATTAGAGTTTGGAATATATTCGAATATTTATAAAAAATATTTTTATGGAATAAAAAAATTTTATAATTCAATTAAAGAAAGGTATTGAGAGGGTTCATTTTTTTCTATATAATTATGATAGCTCGATCAAGGGTTTATTAAACCATTGATGAAGAATTTATTAAACCCTCAATCAAACTATTTCAAATTTGAATTTCAAACACTGGATCGAGCATTTTAAGTGCTCAATCGAGTTGTTGACGACCTAAAAAATAGATTTTTTACCTCCTTTTCAATAGATTTCTCTACAACACCATTTTGTACCCTACTAGATTCCAAGAAACATTTGTTCTTAAGTCAGAGAATTGATCATGTTAGATTCGGGAAGGAACCCTCTATCCAATGACACATGACTTTGACATTGTCAAATTCTTATGACATTTTTTATCTATTTCTTTTAAACATAATTTTTGAAATGTTTTTGGACAATTTCAAAGCGGTTGAAAAAAAATAACATAAAATATACACAAAAAGAAAATTAAAAGAATACCACTATATTCTTTTACGGGTCCTCTTCAAAAGGGTACTCTTGGTCTTTCAATTTATTTAAAGAATTGAGAAAGTATTACATGAACACATGTTTCTCCAAAATTAAATTTAAATATTACTTTTCCAACTTCGAAAAAATAAATGATATAATTTTACATAAAAATAAATTTTTAATATGAAATCTTATCTCTCTGCATGTATATTCAATTTTTTATGCGGAATTATCAATTACGCATAAATCATTCTTCCCTGGACAGGTGCTAATATAGAACAACAGGTCAAATACTTTACAACTATCTTTCCTAACTATAAATAGACAGATAGAATGAAATAAGGAACCTTCTTGGGATCCAAGCGCTTCCAAACTCTCCTTTTGTCACTTTTCTTGTAGCTTCAAATTCCAGCCTGCTATGCAAAATATTTGCTGCAAGAATTAACACTAAAAAACAAGAGATAACAATAATACATATGTCTATTGAATTTATTTAGCTAAATCAATAAAGCATAAACCATATACATCAACTAAGAAATCATTATATTGAAAATCAAAGCTTATACAAATGCATATAGGGAAAAATAAGCAGTAATATTTATTAATGATAGAAGGGGAGGTTAGAACCCAATGATTGATTTAGTGTCACCATCTCCAGCAGCATCCCAGTCTCATAAAAATGCAGATATCTCCAACAATCTGTCACTCAAATCAATCTCCTCAATGGAAATTACACCAGCATTTCTCTATACAAATTCTTCCTTCTCAAACACTAAGATCTGTGCTAAATTTATAGGCGAGATGAGGTAGTTTCACAATCAATGACTTTCTAATAATAGGCAAGACATGTTCCAAATATTATAGATGTCAAATAGACACATGGATTCGAAGTTTGACACATGTGAACTCTTCTAGAAGACACTGGAGAAGTGGAGATTTCGGAACAATGAGAATTTCGCTCCCAATGTGACCAATGCACCCATGAATGTCGGGAAGTTATTTGCAAAGCAGCCTTGCATAGGGCTACCTGCATATGCAACGCACTTAGTCCCTTTAGAGGTAGCGTTGGTGAGCTCTCATATGATATATGATAAACTTAAAACTTTGGAAACATTTGCAGATGAAACTCTTTGATTGATCTGTCTTGTTCTTTGCCTTAGGGCATGTAGCAACTGAAATGTTAGGGGATGATAGACCCTATACATTGGTCCTGGAGATGATGCCCACTTAACTAGGTCATTGGGAATGATGCACAAATTGATCTATAACAATTTCCCCCTAAAGCATGAAGTCAGAATAATAACAACAATATTTTGATTAATATTATTTACACTGTGATGAGCTGGACATGAAGTGTACTGACGACTTGCATCAATATTACAATACATTACATCATGATATATCCTCTTGATCATAATTTGTAATGGTAGGCATTCCCATTTTCAGCACATAAACAATCTAATAACATGTACATAATTCAGAAAGTACTCTACATTGGAATGTTGCCCAATACAGACATACCTAAAGATATAGGCCCATGTTTGGATGATGATATATATGTAAATTCGTCATACAGATGATGTGTAAAAAAATCTTGAATTCGCAGCCCAGATGGTTGAAACTAGATCTAGGGTCTTCTTATCTCGTTCACTCGATCATTCAGGTACAAGTATAGTTATGAGAATATATGATTTGTCATCTAACATGGAAAGAAATCATTTGATTACCATCCAATGATGTGACTTGTTGAAAAATGCGAGAGAACCACCATTTATGTCAATGGCCCTCAAGGTACTGTAGTACATTTCGTAAGGCATGAATAGATGATTTTATGTCAAATGGCAAACAAAATATTTCAGTCAAAAGTTCGGAAGCGAAGATCTTGTCGATGCTATAGCAACCCTCATGGTACTAAAATCTGATATTTCTAAGTGAACTTCTTGGATAATTATTTGTTGTCGACATGAAGTCACCTTATTGCGAAACAAGAGTTACTGATTTTAGAGACAAGGGTATGACTTGAGGGTTTTAAGGCCCCTACGGTAAATTCTGCCCAAAAAGAGGGAAACACACCCCTGACTGTCGAAACCTATGTTGCATAGCAAGTATAGTGAAGGTTACTTGCATACACAATGCACTGTCTCCTGTTAGCGAGTGCATTGGGTGCAATCTAGATTTTTGTTTCTCACATTATGCCCAAAATTTGCCTAGTTTTTTGCAATGAATGGAATCTAATGGATCTTATGGTTTTATTTCAAGTTTCCTTTGGATTACAATGACGATTAAATGGAGGGAAAGAGAACATGAAAAATAGGATATGATTTCCTTAAATGATCTGGGTACATTAAGAGCCCTAACAGATTGTGGACTACTTAAGTACTTCAAATTATATGCGATGAGGAAATAAAGAGAACTATTCGAGTTCTTAGTTCAATCATGGGATCTAGCTATCGACGAATTTCATGTTAAGAACCAAGTGGTTCCTATAATAGTTGAGGATGTGTACTTTCTAATAGGTTTGTTGAGGAGAGGCTTGCCCATTTCTCTCTCAGGGTCTATTGTTGGAGGAGAGATGGTGAGAGATTATGTTTTGAAATTTTTTTATCTAGGGGCAGAGCTGAGCAAATATGGAAAGATAAGCATCTGAGATGTTAGATATTTTCCATTGATAACTATCCTTTTCATCATCGCAAAACTTGCTAGCACCGTTACACTGAATGTAGCGAGTAGATCATATATGCAGTATGCGTTAGAGTGTATGGAGCCAACAGTCTTCAACTGGTCTGAAGTTGTTCTTTCTCAGATAAAGGATTAACTGAATAAAGCAAAGGGAGGAAGGAAGAATCATTTTAGTTATGGTTCTATTCTTATATCCTTCGCCTTGGAGAAGATTCCACTGATTCAGCCACAACATGTGACACTGGATGTGTCTAATCTTAGAGATCTGTGGATGCAAAGATGGGTGTAACTCATGGGTAGGCATGCAGCCCAATCTACCATTTTTTTCTCGACTGTTTTCTTCGCTTGGCTTCGACGACATATTATCGCCATCAATGAGTATGCATACACAGGTGTTGATTTCTGAGGAGATCCAGATTTAACATTACCAGAAGGTGCTCAGTGGGGTGCAATAGGTAAGAATATTTTGACCATGTTTTTTATTTTCCTAAGGTTTATACAATGTTTTTTAATTTTGATGTTTTTGCAAGACTAAACTAAACTTTTGATATAATGAAGATGTGGGTCGTGTTCAACGAGTAGTGGAACCGAAGTGCAAAGCAGATGTGCCAGCAGAGAGGGCTGTCAAGAAAACAGTCCTTCAAGATCTTGATATGGCTGAGACTCTCGCTGTGCTTCGAAAAAACATAGACGGTTTCATCTTCGGGATTCCAGATTGCCGGATCGAAGAGCTACCTATGTGACTGCAACGACACACTATTAGGGTTCCTAACCGCTGTATGTGGTTACTTCGTAGGATAGCTATATCTATATCATGTTACCAAAAGCACCATTAGTTTACTTGTGACATTTTGCATACATTTTGAGGTCATATGACCAATGTGTCTTGGGCACAATTTTTTGTAAAAACCTATAACTATATATCTATATGATTTCAGTCTTTTCCTATGTTTATTAGGAAATTCTATTGAATGATGTGAATGTTTTCTTTACATATGTTGCAAATGTCTGTCCAAAACTTTAATAGCTAATGAATCAGTCAATGTGTTCAATATTTTTGAAATGTGTTGATATTGTATAAAATCAAATTGTCTTTCCAAAATTCGAACACGTAGAAACAATCTATGCAATGTTGGATTTCTAATGGTATAAACACTAGTAAGTTGTAATACCACAAGTTGTGAGTCTAACCTGATCATGATACTATTAATACCAAATGAAATTGCATCAGAGAGAAGTTTGATCAACGTGCTATACTCAGTGATATTCTTCATCGATCTACCAATACAAATCCCTTGAAAACTCTCTAACTCGCCGTTCAGAGTGAAAATGACCCACGCTGCAAAGGATAGATTTTGCGTACTATGACTAGCACTATCAACATATCCATCAAAGGATTCTGAAGATTGAGACATCTATGATGAAATTTAAAGTGGATTATTAACGTCAAGAACACTCTAAAAAAAATATTAAGATATTGAATGCAAATCAACAACATATATATACAATATAACACAAAAATTACTTCGCTCATGATTAATCATAGTAATGTTTAAAATACCACCCATTTCTAGGCTGCACCAATGGAATTCCATCATAATCAACCAACTCATAGGTGCCCTTAGCAAGAACTCTTTTGAAAATATAGGGGCCATGCGATAATGGCTCAAACTTTCCTATACTTATTACATCAGCTTCTTGATCGTAAAGAAGGACCAAGTCGCCCTCTGAGAAAATGCAAGGCTGGACATTCTTGTCGTATTGCGCCTTTATAGGTCTCTTATGTGTTTCGTTGGACAATTGGGCTTCACAACGTGTTTCGTCAAGATGAATGAGGTTAAGGAGACATGCTTCTTCTTCGGATGTGTCAGGTAACAAGCCGATTGTGAGTTTTAATGACGGCATTTCACATTGGATTGGTAAGATAACTTCCAGACCATACACCAATTGGAAAGGAGTAAAACCAATTTCATTTCTCACCGATGTTCGATACGCACACAAGGAAGAGTACAGGATCAAATGGCAATTTATTTTATGAACTCCTATCATTCGTTGAAGCATACCTTTAAGAATTTTGTTGATAGCTTGAACTTGTCCATTTGATTGTGGATAATAAGGAGTAGAACTATCATTTGACAATCCTAACATGGCATTCAATTCAGCCATCATATGATTGCGAAAATGCTTCCCATGAACTGTAACTATAGCCCGTGGAACCCCAAACTGTGCGATAACATGATTAAAGAAAAACATTGCAATTGTCTGTGCTATGTTGTTGAATGTAGGCATCTCTTTGGCCCATTTGGTAAAATAGTCGACTGCGATAATAACATAACCATTCCCCTTATACAAACAAGGGTTAAAGGTCATGAATTCAATACCCCATTTCTAAAATGGTCCCACAGAGACAATAGGATGCATTGGTGTTGGCGGTTTGCGGATTTTACGATAATAAATCTGGAACGCATAAGAAATTTTGACCGCGAGGATGTAGTCTCGAAAAATAGTAGGCCAAAATTAATCAGCGTAGAGTATCTTCTGCATGGTAGCATAACCAGATAAATGTCCACCACAAGCCCCAGCATGACAATCATTTAATACTTTTTCGGCCTCCTCATGAGTGAGGCACCTCCTTAAAATGGACCACGACGATAGAGTGTATCACCAATGATCAGATAATATTTGGCTTGGTATCAAACACATTGTTGTTCAGGGTGAGAGGTAATAGGTCAAAAAGTTTGGGTTTGGAGATAAATGATGAAATCTCCATACCAAGGATCAGATGATCTGATAAAAAATAGAAACTCGTCAGGTATTGATGGCTCCAACGTAGTTGCAGTACTATTAGAGGGAAGGTCACAGAGAAGCTCAGCCAAAACTAAATACTTCTTTGATTTTGATTTTATGAATTCCAAATCAAATTCCTGCAAAATGACAATCCATTTTTAATATTTTCCCCTACGAAATTGACGCGATAATATATAAGTCACGGGGTTGCAATCCGAAACAATAGTAGTTTTTGGAGCATGATATAATGGCGAAATATTTGGATAGCCTGAACAACTTCCAAGGAAATATTTTCTATGTATGAATACTTAACTTCTATATCATTGACTTTACGACTCAAATAATAGATCGGACATTCAATTCTATTTTCTACTTGGACAAATACCATAGCAATAAATGTTTCGGCCATGGAGATATATAGGAAATAATCATTTTGATAATCAGGGGGATACATTAATGACGCTTGGACAAGAGTTTCCTTGAAAGTATCAAAAGAAGCTTGCGCAACTTGGTCCCAATGGAAGGGAACCCCTTTTTTCAATGGTCAAGTAAATCCTTTAGCCATTTCAGTGTAGTTTGGAATGAACCTACTTAGGAAGTTAGCCTTTCCTTGAAGTTTCTGTATCTGAAGTAATTTTGATGGCATAGGAAAATCAATAATGTCGTGAACCTTCAAAGGGTCAATTCAAATTCCTTCTTTTGAGACTATGAATCCAAGCAAACAAGCAGAAACAACACAAAACACACATTTATGTGGATTGAGGCATATTTTATAATGTCAGCAGCATAAGAAAATGGCTCCCAAATGCATCGGGTGATCAGTCTGATTTCATGAATGTGCTGCTAAATCATCTAGATAAGGTTGAACAATGTGCTTGATGTCATTGAAATTATAGTCCATTTCTCTTTGAAAATTTTCCCTAGCTTTCTTTAAACCAAACAATAGTTTCCTATAAGAAAATGTGCCCCACGGACAGATGAATGTTTTCTTTTTTTATCCTTTGGGTAGATATTTATTTGATTGTAGCCGAAAAATCCATCCATGAATGAAAAGATTTCACATCTAGCACAATCGTCAATAATCTAGTCGATGAAGGGAGTAGGATAGTTGTCTTTTGGACAAGCAAGATTAACATCTCGATAATCGATGCACACTCTAATGGTTCCTTGATTTTTCATGATAGGAACGATATTGGAAACCCACTCAGTTAGCGGAAAAGTGTATATGAAACTAGCACGCAAAAGTTTTTAAAATTCTGCTTTGATGGCAGTAGCTTTCTTTGGATGAATAGGACGAAGTCGTTGACACACCGGTTTGACATTAGGATACATATTAATAGTATGTTCAACAATACTAGTATCTATGCCTGACATTTCCTTGTACAACCAAGAAAATACATCAAGGAATTCATGAAATAGAGAGCGATATGATTCAAGTTCTCATGGAGAACAAGGTACACCGACATGAATATTTTCTACATGCTAGGTTTGATCGAAATATCGATAGAAATGGTTTCTTCAATATTTGAAATATTTTACTCGGAATCGATTGCATTAATGGGTAAATAATTCGAAAAGAAATTTTTGATGGATGGGTGATATAGTTAATTTTCTTCATAATCAGGAATATGGGAATGATGATGACAATTTTCCCATGGTTCTTCTTCTGACATCATGGCTTCCAAAATATTCTCATCTGTCAAGAACATTCAGGAAAAAGGATCAGAGGGAGTACCGAAATCTAAGGAACGATCAACCCAAACATTCAGCGACGCTGATTTTAGATTTGCCACCCAAGCTAGATAGATTGATTGCTATGATATCTCAATAGGGTTATGCGTCAAAAATTCATTCAACATAGTAATTTCCTTCCTTGAGCTAGATAGAGTGGAAGAGATCATTCAGCAGGTCTCTATACTTGTGATTTCTACTGACGTTGCAGGTGGTGATAATGCAAAGGTTCCCATAAGAGTGGAATCCTTTAAGAGTCCTACACCAATGTTCTGAAGTTCTAGTTGGGGTATGTGAACAAATCGAATGCTTCCAGTTACCTGCAAAGTAGAGGCAAAGAAGGATAGTTGATTAATGACTGCGATAGTACCTTTATGTGGAAACGAAATAATTCTAAAATATGTAGAAACAATTGTGGTCAATGCATATACCCATGGCCTTCCAAGTAAAATATTATAGTCAAGGGGTCTGTCAACAACCTCAACATAAATATTCACTTTTTTCCCCCCTAGTTCAACATGCAGGTTATTAATAATACCACAAGGTTTATATGTACATCCATCAAATGCCTTCAACGTCGTTGATGACTGTGATAAGCATGGTGAGCCAAGTGAATTCCAACAATTTATAGACATAATGCATGTAGATGCTCCCTAATCAATAATAGTGTGATGAACAAGGTGATTGAGAACATTTACTTATATGGAGAATTCCAATTCTGCTGGTAGTTGCAGCACATGGCCCATATGATTAAAGACGACAAGATTAGAATCAGTCGGATCAATTCCACCAATAGTCGACAACAAATCTTGTTTGGGGAGGGAAAATTTTGTAATACCTCAAGAGCAGACATAGCTGAAGGGTATTGAGAAAAATCTTCAACTATATTATAATTTTGTGCAGCTCTTTCCTGAGGATTATATGTCGATTTGTGAATTACTCCCTTTGGTTGCTTGATTGTCAATTCAGGAATAACAATAGGCGGTATTGATTTTATAGGCAGATTAGTTGTCAAGGTAGTAGGTTGATCAGTGGCCTAACTACCATAATCTTTATTATGCGTTGACACCAAAATATTTGTTGAAGGTTTTGTGACAGATAGCATTAACACTTGGGAACTAGGAGTTGGATCTGTAGCAACCATGTTTGTGTACGGATTTGGAAATGGTTCTGTTAACACAGTTGTTGCATGGGAAGTCTTAACGATTTTGATACTTCAGCGCTATGAGAAAAATCCCTAACAAAGTGTTCCTCATTGTAGATTATGCATGGATAACGAGGTTTCCTAGGTCCAAACGATTGGTCAGATGATCTTTCCTATAGGTTAGAAGTTTGTTTTTCTTAGATTTCCCCTTTTTATTACTTCCGGGTTGCTTGTCACTTTTTCCTTTGTCAAAAGAAATGGCATTAATTTCGGAAGCAGGAGCAGGATCAAATGCAGTAGTGTGATGCGTGGTTGCAGTGCCGATCAAGCCACCTCTGACATGAGAGTCCTTTAATTGAGGAGGAACAATAAAATTAGATCTCAGCGCATTAGGAATTTTTTCATAGAGTGTTCCAAACTAAGTATAAATCAAGTCTAAATACTGAGAACCATCGATAACTTGCTCTTCTGTGACGATGCCACCCTTAGCCACATCCTCAGTTATAGATGGTAACAAGGACTTAATGAACCATTCAACAAGGAGCTTGTTAGGGTCCTATAATAATAGGATTCATAATTTTTGAATTGACTATGATAGTATTGTAAATATGTACATACCTTGCTTTTTGCAAGTTGTTTTCCCAGATTTTGAAAAATGAAAAATAATAAAAAATAAAAGAGGGTAAAAAGTCCTAAAAGAATGATCAAAGGACTTAGAAAAGATAGACCCCAAAAGAAAAAGAAATGAGAATAAGACCTGAAAGTGAGCAAGTGAAAATGCCACTACCATTTACTTTTACTGCAAGAATAATGATTATGTGCAAATTGTCAATAAATGCCATAATCCATGTTTAGTTAAACAATTTAATCTTAACTTTTCATGCTTTAGATAGAGAATAAATATATGCAAAAAATATAAACTTGACAAATCAATAGTTAAGATAGAGAATAAATGAGGAGCTCAACAGTTTAATCTGAGTCCTCGGATGAAATAAGGTCAGACTTAGATAGTTTTTATGCTTTAAAAGAAAATGGATTTAGGGTTGCAAGCTTAAATGCACCCATAAAAATGAAGTAAAAAATGTTAGAAATAAATATGGGTAGGTAGAAAAAAGTTGTGCAAGCATGTAAAAAAGCACCATTGGGCAAAAATCACTAATTTCCCCTCCCCTACAATTATTCAGTATTCTAAACTATCACTTAAAAAGGCTCAGAGCATTTCTCTGACTTCTGTTGGGACCATACCCAAGGCTCGAAGACTGATTGGCTAAAAATATTTAACTCCTACAAAAAACCCACATTCATCAGCATTTATCCTTCATTCATGATCATAATCCCTTTTCTTAAGTAAAAACCCATTTTTACTTAGTAAAAGTTAAACTCTAAATAATTAATTCCATTCCCTTTCAAAAAATCATTCATAAACCCTCAAAATACATTTTTCCTAAGTTAAAGTGTGAAATAATACAACAAAGGCAAAGCTATGTTTATTTGCACTTTAAATTAGAGTTAAAACATGTATTTTTATTCATTACATTATCCTTTTTTTATTAACTTCTAATTTATTTATTAAATCCCTAAACTATTCCCTCCTGTATAATATTAAACCCTTTATATATAAAATAACCCTCAAACCCTCTATTTTACGTTTAAACCAATGTTTTAAATATCCCATATGATAAATAAAAACCCCACCCTATTCCATTGGTTTAAACCTATCATTAAAACTATATCCCCACCCCTATAGTTTTAAACAACTGTCAAACGTTGAAAAACCATATAATATTAAACCCGTGCCCATATGTATGATTGAAACATTGATAAATATTTTAATTTAATATATAAACGTTACAATCCAGCCCCATATTATATAAAACCTTAGGTTTAAAAACTTTGTTTAAAACGCTTATTTCTAAAGTTTAAACCTCACTGTCGCGTTAATATATCCAGGCCCCACTACCAAACCCTGATGCAACTTCATCAATAAATCTGGGCCGTTCGTAATCGAACCCTAAGATCCGACGGTTGAAACACAATATCACAAATAAACCTATGCAAAATTCCCCGTCTCATTTCTACGCGAAATGGGAGGTATTGGGATTTTCTCCCCCCTCCACGTGCTTCGCTTTTATTGGATCACGTTGGTTTACTCCAAAACCATTTACCACGGAAATGCCACGTGATAACCATTCGTGGTTTTGATCCTTTGAACTCAAAAACCACCAGTTTCATGACTTAACCTCCATTAATTGTTGGCGCCATTCAAACTAATATGCCTAATAAACATAGGAAATGCATTCATTTCCTCTCCTATTATGCGTAAACGCAGTATAAGCCACCCCAACTATAAAACAAGCATTTTTTTCCATTTTTATGCCAAAGACTACAAATTTCAAACCTGTTAGCATTGAAGACCGCCAGGAAGCTCTTCATTGTTCCAGAGATAAGAAAGAAGCCATTCAACCCGTTCAAAACCTTCAGAAATAGTATTTAAAGCCCAATACCTGTGTATAACAGATATTCTTCAAGAAAATTAAGCGTGTTTCAATCTGAAAGGACTTTTTAAAAGAAAAATTACATTCAAAGTTCGAATTTAACCACAAAACCCTATCAAAAAGTCCAAAAAACATGCCAAACCCTGTCAAAATTTCCCAAAAATCCTTGTTTATGGTGTGCCCTATTTTAAAACACCAAATTGAACCCATAAACCTTCTGAATTTATCCTAAAGCCTCTTTTCCCAATCTCAAAAGACTGTTTAGTCCTATCATTCATTGAAAAACTCAGGAAACTCCTGTTTCTTGTTTTAAACCAGTGAAAGTCTGTAAAAGCCTATTGAATATTGAAATTGAAGAAAAAATTCAAGAAAGAGACCATAATTTGCCCATTTCTATCCAAGAAACCTCTGATAAAGTAAAAAATTACTTCTGCAAACTATCTAATCTTGCACAAGTAGCCAAAATGCCTAAAAAGCAGAGTTCTAGCAATCCTGAAGGTTCCAAAGTGCCAAAATTAACTCCAGCCATGACTTCTAAGACTGCTATTGTTGTAAATCCTTTACAACCCCTTTTCATAGACATTGAGCACATTCCATTAGCTGATGTTGAATACAAAATAGTAGATCCAATTGTTGAATTTAATCTGCTAGACATTCATAGCTGGAGCTATGAAAAATCCTTAGATAATGAAGAAGAAGTCCATATTTGGGAATCACACTTGCCCAAATATGTTTTCCCAATAACTCATCCATGTCAGGAGGTCATTAGGTTATGTCAACAATATTATGTGCCTGAGCAGGGAGCCATAATAAATGCCAACAAAGAAGTGGTTTTCACCATTACTGCTGAATCCATCAACCAAATGTTACAACTCCAACCTGATCCTCAAGCAGTCCCTTTGTCCATAGAGGCCCTTACCAAGCTATCTATTGGCCTATATTTTCCCAAAATATTCCTAATCTTCCAAAATTTTATGCCTTTACATGTAGAAATTCCTCAAATTAATCCTCCATATTCCACTTCAAAATTTCCAGAGGGTTCAAGACATGTAATTTCCATGCTTTCATTCATTCTAGGGTATTTCACAGATGAATACACAGATGAATCCATTTTAGGTTCCTTATCTAAATTTACCCTAGGACAACCTCCATCTGTTATTTTTTATTTTGCTGGATATATTACAGAAAATATCCATGACAAATTGGTTAAATTTCCAATTGAAGGAGTGTTCAGATACACCTCTTTCCTCCTCCACATGTTCTTATATTTTCAAGCAGATAAATTTCCATTTTCTCTTCAAAAGCTTGATGTAGAGGGAAATCCTCTTTCAGTTATTTTCTGGACCTCTTTGATCAGGAAAGAGTCCACAGAGTTCACATATGCAGAGTTTTCAGATTCATTCATCCATCCATTGATCAAAATATTAACAAATACAGAGCAGCCAAGGATAAGTGATGAGATGAAGAATATTTTACAGTTGTCAGAGAAAACAAAGACTGGTGATTGGTACCTATATGAAAAACGTACTGAGATTAGAGTGTTTGGATCCAATTTGTTGCCTTATAAGCTGCCCAAACATGTATCCATGAGATTTTTTTCCTTGGAGTATATTAGACGAATATTAGACTCTGATTCTATCAATTTCTTGGCAGCAAAGAAGAAAACACAATTCAAATTGAAGAATCAAGTAGGACCATTCATTTGCAATCAGAGGGATGCAGACACAGAAGCAACTAAACAATTATTGGAGTGTAGAATTGAAGAAATTTTTCCTTGGAATTATGATCCACAAGGGATTCTAAGTAAAATTAGGGTTAAATGTAAGTTAACACCCTACATTCATGAGAAAAAACCAGAGATAGAAAAATATTCCAATAAAACTGAGTGGACATAGAATACTTTAAAAGATGCAGTGAAAAAAAGTGAAATTAGTCACACTTTAGAGACTGTTGATCAAACATAGAAAGCCACTAAGAGATTAAGAGAAGAAGGTACCTATGTTTCTGAAACCACTACTGAAACAAGGTTCAAAATCAGATATAATAAAAGACTCAAAATAGATTCAGTAGGTAAAGAAAAGGTAACCATTGATGTTGAAGAAACATATATTAAAAATACAAACACAAATGTTGCCACTGTCATCACAATGAGCCAGTTACTGAGAATCAGAATGAAGAAAAAGTTGACAATGAAAGTGCACAATTAATAGAAAAGCAACAGAGCATGGAAGCCTCATCCTCACAGGAAGCTGAGAAGAAAGATCTAGACATCAAAGAAAAGTATAAACAGATCAACTTAAAGAATGAAGAAATAAAAAAAAATATCTACTCTCAACATCTAAAATAAACACCAAGTGTGAAAAACAGACTTTTGTCTGCCTTTGATTATTAAAACAAAAAGTTAATCATATCAGTATTGCAGCCTATAGTGAAATCTACAAAGACAGTGGCAGATTATAAGAAGGTTGATTTGGAAGTCCAAACAGAAAAGATTCATGCTCTTGATGAGATTGAATTCAACAGACAGACTTTAGAAATGTTGTACTGTACTGTTACAACTAAAGCTATGAGTGCTCAGAAACTCCAGAACACCATCTCAAACATGAAAGATCAGATGAAAATGGAAAAAACATCTTTGTATGCTAAGGACCTAAAAATAAAATTTTTGGAAGAATTGGTCATAAAAATTGGTTTGACCTAGCAAATGTCAAGGCAGCGGAACAATTAATAAAGAAAAAGAATGAGGATATTGCATCTTTGAGGAAACAACTTAAACTTCCTCAAAGTGAACATCCTCAAACCAAGGAAATAATAGAAGGAAAAAATGAGAAAGATGATATGATGAACATAATATTTCAGCTTACAGCACAAATAAAAGAAATGGAGATTCATATGGACAAGCTTGTCTAGGAAAAAGAAACACCAAAAACACAGGAAGCACCTACAGTCATACCTATAGTTACTACAAATGTGCCATCAACTCTAGCTGAAGAGTTGGCACCTAAAGTTCCACTAGCTATTACAGTACCAATGACATCATCCACAACATCAGCTAGAGAGTCATCTACAACAACAGTTCATCCTATAGATGAGGCCAACAAACTGGTAAAGTCCATCGAAGAAATGTCTCTTAGGACAAGTGAAATTAACAAGTTGAAATAGATTATTGAAAATATTGAAGATCAAAAGAATATGTCTCAAATTAATGCAAAAACTCGTGAGCAAAATGCCATCAGATTAAATGAAGAATTGAATAAATTACAAAATAAATTGACCTTGAAGGAACAAATTTCCTATGTGAAAAATCATTTTTGGAACAAGATCATAGAAGCCATAAATGATGTATGGCCCTCCATTCAAGTGATTTTTGAACAAAGAGACATACTCAAAGCAACATTAGAAGAGATCCAAAAGACTAAAGAGGAATTGGATAACAAACCAGAACAAGCTTTAGAACTGATAAAGTTTCTCAACAGAAAGAACATGTAAGAATTAGAAGAAATTGAAATTACTAATAGAACTAAAACTATACTTGAGATTAAGAAGGTTATAACCAAAAAGAACCTGATGAAGAAGTTAGAGGAAAAGTGCGAGAACATAAACACTACCATAACCAGGTTTATGGTCAAATTTGAGAATTTAAAGCAAAGAAGTTTTCCTAATATTTTGGTCATCAATGAAAAATTAATGCCTCAGGAGGATTATAATAAAAATATCAGAGAATATGCCAAAGATCAAGTTGAAAAAGCAAGTGGTGGACAAGGCATTCCAACAGGAAAAGTCTTACTCAGGAGTTTTGAGGACTTAGTTTACTTACATCATGAGATAAAACACTTGTTTGTCATTAAACCAACTTTTTCCAGGTACACAGAAGCAGATGAAAACTTCAGGAAGCTGAAGAAAATACAAATTCCAAATGAGGAATATTGGCAGTCATTAACAGATTTACTGTGAAAAGTAAGAAGGCAAAAGGACAATAGTGAAAATAGTTTGCTGATTTAACAATCAAAACAGATTTTTTTTACAGCAGCAAACATGTTTTACAAATAGTCAAAGGTTATTAGAGATTAAAGAGAATCAATAAAAGAGTATCAGATAAAACAGATCATATTTGAAAACAAACTCGAAATAGCTCATATTTCAGGATTCATGTGATGAGCTATTTGGAGTGAAGTATTTTCTACTTGTCATTGTTATATTTCTTTGTTACATGCAATACATTATGTGTTCTAATTTTGAATGAATGAATATGAGGATTACTTCAGGATTTTTTAAAAGCACCTTGTCTTAACTATTTGTCATTTCTATGTTTTCTGTTGATTTTCAAAGTAGGGAACCTTTAATTGCTCCCTCTTTCGTTTGAACTCTGTCTACTACTTCCCTTTTCTATATCAAAGAACCATTCATTAATCTTTATACCAATCTTAACACCTCATAAAACAACTTTCCGAGATCTCCAAGGGTTATCTATCTTGCCCTGAAAACATTTGACTTTTTGGCCTTGATCCTAGTTCTGTCTGCTTGACTTTTGACTCCTCAACCCAATAGACAACTAGATTTCCCACTATCCATCTCTTCAAGTGATTATTCCCACTAAACCAATCAAAACCAAAACCAATTGCACAATCATAACTAGCCTAATATTTCATAAAACAAAACAAAGTTAAATCTTATAGAGAGAGCCCTCTCTGAACCCTAGGAAGGCTAGATCCTAGAGTTTAAAAGTTGGTCTATGGTTACCTCTATTTTTCTCTACTAAAAACCAAAAATCTCACAACTAGAGAATTACTAGAGTGATAACATAATGGCGACCATACTGGGGACCTAACCAATCCTTAGTTGTTAAATAAACCTTAAAGGAAATCATTTTTATCATCTTTTTTCCTTTAAGTTTGTTTAAACTAGTTGTGTGTATAAAAATTTGTAATTTTGGCTTCTAGAAAAGTTTATTATACCAGGTCTAATCTGGACCCTAAACCTGTTGTTATAGTGGACAACCCAGACATAATAGGAAAAAAGAAAAAACAGATAGAAGATTTAGGTAATAAAGTTTCCTTATTCAGATCAAATTCTCTTCCAAAACATTTGAAAAGCATACAAGACATAGATTTTGATTTAAATTGTGAACATTCTTTAATCAGAAATAAATCAGAAAGTGATTTAAACAACATTGTTATAGATCATGATTTTATTTCATCTCTTAAAATTAAAAAGGAAATTGTTTCAGTAGATTCTGAATCTAAATTTTTTGAAATTTATGATAAATGTGATGAATTGAATGCCACTGTACTTAAGGAAATAGATGAAGCTCTCTTTTAGCATTCAGTTGAACTAGTTGCCGTATCAGCATATTCACGTAAACCTTCTACTTCTCAGTTAGATACCAACCTTTTAGAATCCATAGGTTCATCCTTTTATGCCACTACATCATCTATAGTTTCTACTACCATATAGTCTACAGATCCATTTATCTCTAGACTACCTCTACAACCTAGAATGTTGTTTCCTTCATTCCCTACATCCACTTCATCCACTAGGTTCATCACTACTTCTTGAAGCACATCAATTTCATTTCCTAATAGTTCCATATATATTCCAGTTTCACTTCCCAGTACCTCAACTTCAGCCTTTAGTTCTTCAACTTATTTTTCTAGTTCAACACTTTATAATCTAGTTTCTTCATCCACTACTCCCAGTTCAACAGCAAGTTCCTCTACTTTACCTCCTAGCCAAGCTAGAATTCAAGCTATGGCTGCTAGGTATGCTCCCCTTGTTCTTCCAGAACAACTTCATGACATGCCCCAAGATTACCAAAGTGAAATACCACAGTTTGATGCTACTACACATTATACTGCACAAAAGTACATAAGAAAAATGACAGATTACTTTGAACTCCATGAGATAGATGAATCAGATGTACAAATGAGGTTTTTTGCACAAACATTAACAGGAGAAGTAAAGAAATGGTTTAAAAGTATTATTGCAGGTAGTATAGCTGATTTAGTTGTTTTCCATAGATTATTTTTAAATAAATGGGAAAAGAAGAAAAACCCCTTACAAATATTGTTTGAATTTGATGCAATGAAGAGAGCTCCCAATGAATCAGTACAAGAATACTGCACTAGATATAACAGTGTTTACAATTCCATTCCTGCAAATATAAAATCCACTCCTAACTCTGTCTTGTTCAAATTCCCAAATGGATTTGACACTGACATGGCATATTAGTTAAGAGAAATAAATGTAGAAACCTTGGAAGGAATGAAAACAGATGTTGTAGGTGTAGAAGTAAAAATTCTAACTAAGAAAGCTAGATTGAGAAATGAAAGTAGAGTAACCATTAAAGAAGAAGCCTCTAGTCCAGACAAAAAAATAGATATGTTGGATAAAACCTTAGAGAGGATGATGGATAGGTTAGATAACATAGAAAGAAGACCTCAATGGGATAATCAACAACAAATCAGAAATCCCAATTTTAGAAAAAACAAAAATTCAGGAAAATCAAAAGACTCAGCCCCAAACCAAACAACAAGACCACCCTTTCAGGAGAACTATGCTGAGAGTTCTCAAAAAAATGATGATGATGAGGATACCATAAATTTAATGGGAATATATGATAATAACAATATCTTTCTCACACGGGAAGGTCAAGATTTATTTGAACTCCAACAGCTCCAATTAATTTCATGGGAATCCTTTGATTACAAACAAGGTTATGAATTTTCCATTAACGAAGTACACAATCAATATAACCTAAGAAGCAAGAAAAACAATGAGTCTTCTACTAAGAAAACATCTCAAACACCAAATAAGAAAACAATAGAAGCTCCCAAAACAAAATTTCTGCAAATTCTCCCTAGGGAAAATAAGCAAAACTCTGGTTCTTCCCAAAATGTTTCCAGCCCAAATATTTCACCAAGCCCTAAGATTGTGGACATAACTGATGAAGTTGCTCAAGCTGCAAAAGATTCACAAAAATCTGCTACTCCTAAAGCATCTAATTCTGATAAAACCACAATCTTAGATACTAAAATTCTCAATGCTAATCCTAAATCAACAAATCCAAAAGCTACCACTTCAGAAACAACTTTTGATAACTCCAAATCTGAACAGACATCTACTGCTTCACAAACCACTCCCGAAAAGAAAACAAAAAGAAGTAAGACTCAAGACACCCAAACTAAAATTGAAAATATAACTGTAGAAAGACAAGATAAACCAACACAAAATACAGTTACCAAAGAAGAATTGATTCAAATAAGTAAATCACAACCTTCATTCAACATACAATCTAAAATTGCTAAGCTAAAAATACCAATTCCTATGGCATAATTGGTGAAACATGACTTGTATAAATCAACTATAACTGAAACATTAAACATAAATGATGGAGAATATTCCATAAATCTAAATGATGATCAACCAGAGTTGATTTGTGGCCCAGATGTGAATGGAAAGCATTTAGATGGAACAGTTTCTCCATTTTACATTAGTTTAAGTATTCATGATCAAATCCTACACAATGCAATGCTAGATTCAGGAGCTTCACATAACTTAATGCCCAAAGCTATAATGGAAACCCTGAACTTAGACATCACAAGAACCTGTAAAGATTTATTCTTATTTGACTCAAGCAAAGTAAAATGCCTAGGTTTAATCAAAGATATGTGTGTAACTTTAGTTCAATATCTTGGTAAGAGTATATTAATGGACATTGTAGTAGCTGATATCCCACCTAAATATGGAATGTTATTATCTTTCTCATGGGGAGAAAAGTTACAGGGATCTCTACAATTGGACATGTCTTATGCTACTATATCAGTTTTTGGTCAACCTAAGAAGTTATATAAGGAAACATTAATGAAATATATGATAAGTAGTGCTGAAAGGTCAATAAATTACCCAATTTATACCACACCTACTGATCTAGATTCTTTCATCCTCTGTAATGCTGAAACTGATAATGAAATCAAGATTGAACTAAGAGAAGAAAAGAAAACACCAGACAATGATAATATCTCTCATGAATCTTTATGGAATTTAGATTTTGATGGTTCAGTAAATAAATTAGGAGCAGGAGCAGGAGTATGGATAACTAATATAGAGAAAAATCATGCAGAAGGCCATGCTTTTAGACTGAATTTCAAATGCATAAACAACATGGCTAAGTATGAAGCTCTCATCCTAGGACTCCAGATAACCAGAAATTTAGGAGGTAAAAGAATAGAAATAATGGGAGATTCAAAATTGATTGTTAAACAAATTAAAGGTGATTATTGTATTTACAATCCTAGACTTAGCCTATATAGAGAGATTGTTTTAGATTTGATTAATGATTTACTGGAATGTAATCTCTCTGCAATACCAAGGAGGAAAAAATTACAAGCACATTCTTTAGCAACTTTTGCTAGTACTTGTAATTTACCTTTTCAACCTAATCATATGTATAATACAAAAGTAAAACACAGGCCAATAATTCCAGACAACCTCAAATATTGGCAAATTTTCTCATAGGACCAACAAATTTATCATTTTTTGAATAATGAAGGTGAATTTCAGAACTGTAATATAGACACGGATTGTACCATAGATCAAGATTTAGATGTTGAAATTGATTTAAATAATGTAGATGTAAATAAAGTAAAGTTTACTAAACCCACTAGATTTAGTCAATTAGATATAGATAAATTAGAGATAGTAGAAATTGATGAGATAATTGATGAAGAATCTAAAATATTAAATCTCAAAGACAATTTCTTACCAAAAGGTTTAACTCCTTTAGAAGATCTATTTGACTCCAATGATGTTGCTAGAAAATCCAAAATGGAACTAGTTAGATATGATATTGAGGAATGCAATATTGGCACAGAATCAAAACCCAAAATGATCAAACTTTCCAAAGCCTTACCTCAACAAGAAAAGGAAAAATATATTGCTCTTTTTAAGGAATTCCAAGATGTTTTTGCTTGGAGTTATGAGGACCTGAAATCCTATGACACCAGCATAATTCAACACCAAATCCCTATAAAAGAAGATCAAAATCCCTTTAAACAAAAGTTAAGAAGGATCAATCCTGTGTTGATGCCTTTGATAGAAAAGGAAGTGAAAAGAATGTATGATGCACAAATCATTGCACGAATCAAGTATTCTGATTGGGTTTCTAACCTAGTTCCAATAAGAAAGAAAACAAGAGAGATTATATTATGTGTCGACTTTAGGAATCTAAAAAAAGTATCCTTAAAAGATAATTACCCTTTACCAAAAATGGATCACATCTTACAAAGGGTAGTTGGTTCTTCTAGGATTTCACTATTAGATGGTTTTTCAGGATACAGCCAAATCTTAGTCCAACCGGAGGATCAACCAAAACAACTTTTACTACTCTTTGGGGCACTTTTATGTATGTAAAAATGCCCTTTGGTTTAATGAATGCAGGGGAAACCTTTCAAAGAGCTATGGATATAGCCTTTGAAAAGGAAATTCGTTAATTCTTAGTAATTTACTTAGATGACATAACTGTATTTTATAAAACTGATTATGAACACTTGGATCATCTCAGAGAAGTTTTTATAAAATGGAGAAAGTTTGACATCTCATTAAATCCTAAGAAAACCTTATTTGGATTAGAAGAAGGCAAGTTACTAGGACACATAATATCAAAATAAGGAATCAGAATAGACCCTGCTAGGATAGAAGAAATTCTTAACATCAGTCCACCAAGAAACATAAAAGAGTTACAAGCCTTTCTAGGTAAGATTAATTTTTTAAGGAGATTTATATCCAACTTAACTGAGATAATTAGAGAACTAAATAACATGCTCAAAAAATATTCAGTCCTTAAATGGACTATTGAGGCTAACTAGTCATTTGAATCCATCAAACATGCCTTAACCAAAACTCCAGTCCTTATAAGTCCTGACTTTAAAAAGGATTTCATAATTTTTCCATTTGCTTCAGAACACACCATTGCTACAGTTTTATCGCAGAAAAATGACCAAGGTTATGAACAACCCATAGATTTCTTTAGCGGAACACTTAGAGATGCATCTTTGAAGTATAATATCATGGAGAAACAAGCCTTAGCTTTAGTAAAGGCAATCAAAGACTTCAGAGTTTACATTCTCTATTCTCACATCATTTCCTATGTCCCAAATGATGTAGTAAAAGACATTCTTACTCAGGATGGTCCTGATGGAAGAAGAGGTAAGTGGATTGCCACTATCTTAGAATATGACATAGAGATAAAACCCACCAAGTTAATAAAATGTCAAGGTTTAGCCAGACTCACGGCTGAATCAAATTGTAATGTCCTAGACATAAATTTTATTGCCCAAGTAGATGATCAGGGAAGAGATGGCGACTCAAAAGATGAGTGCAACCTTTTTAGACTCACCATGGTATGCAGATATCATATTTTTATTACTAAACTTACAAGATCATCCTTAACTATCAAGAATCAAAGCCAGATTTTTAAAGCTTAAAGTAGTAATATTTTTTATTCTAGACAATGTATTTTTTTAGAGAGATAATAGTGGGATTTCACTAAATTGTTTGTTAAAAGAAGAAGCTGAAAAAATATTAGAAGAATTTCATGCAGGTGATTGTGGAGGACATATTTACTGAAAGACTACTACAGACAAGATTCTGAGACCTGGTTTT
The DNA here is from genome assembly GCA_034641835.2 of Pinus albicaulis. Classification (NCBI taxonomy): domain Eukaryota; kingdom Viridiplantae; phylum Streptophyta; class Pinopsida; order Pinales; family Pinaceae; genus Pinus; species Pinus albicaulis. The sequence goes on along the minus strand of JAXQQM020085046.1, from coordinate 2,432 downwards.
TACTGGACTACTTTGTTTGCTAATGTAAAAAGATATGTAACCTCTTGTCATAAGTGCCAAATATTTGAGGGTAAGAAAAAACTGTTACCCCTACCATTAAAACCCATCTCTACTGAAATTCCATTTCAACAATGGGGTCTTGACTTCATTGGAGAAATTCACCCCCCATCATCAGCCCAACATAAGTGGATTATGACAGCCACTGACTATTTTACTAAGTGGATTGAAGCCATACCCTCTAGGAAAGCCACAGATACTGTCATTATCTCTTTCCTAGAAAGTAACATTCTTTCAAGATTTGGATGTCCCCAAAAGATAATTACTGACAATGCAGCAACATTCAAATCCAATAAAATGATTTAATTTTGCCACAAATACCATATTACCCTAGGCCATTCTACTACATATTACCCTCAGGGTAATGGTCTAGTTGAATCCTCAAATAAGAGCCTTGTAAACATCATCAAAAATTTACTTGAAGATAATAAAAATAATTGGAATAAGAAGTTAGTCAATGCCTTATGCGCAAATAGACTTACTACCAAAAAATCCATTGGTACATCCCCTTACCAACTTGTCTATGGAATGGATGTTGTTTTTCCATCCTCCCTAGGAGTATTAGTGATGAAGATTATCCAAGGGTTACAAGTTGAAACAAATGACATTCAAAGAAGGATTAATCAAACTATTCACTTGCAAAAAACAAGGGAAGAAGTTTATATCAAGTCTCAAGTCATCCAGGAAAAGATCAAGAAATTTTTTGATAAAAAGAGTAAATAATATGATTTCTACATTGGAGACAAAGTGTTAAAATTGGATTCAACAAGGGAAGACAAAGGCAAACATGGAAAATTTGATTTTCTGTGAAAATACTTTATGTCATTTATGGTTACAGAGGTAACAATGCTTTCTACCTAAAAGAAACAGATGGGTTAGAGATGTCAGAAGGAGAAGTAAATGGAAGAATGTTGAAGCACTACTACTCTCTTGAGATAACATATAGTTAGTTTCATTTATTTTGATCATTGTACATATACATTAATGATTTTAGATTGGATTGGATGTTTTCCTAAAAAATTTGAAGCCTAGAGAGAAGGCCCTAAGCTTTGAAAGGTAAAATATCATAAGTATAAATAATTGCAGATGTTAGAATATATTTACAAGGTCATCACAGTCAAATTCCAAAGGCTACTAGTCTTAAAGTTCTTGACATTTCACCAGGAAATGCCATCCCCAAGTGGAGCCACTGTTAGGGTCCTATAATAATAGGATTCATAATTTTTGAATTGACTATGATAGTCTTGTAAATATGTACATACCTTGCTTTATGCAAGATTTCTCTCCCATATTTGAAAATAATAAAAAATAAAAGAGGGTAAAAATTCCTAATAGAATGATCAAAGGACTTAGAAAAGATAGACCCCAAAAGGAAAATAAATGAAAATAAGACCTGAAAGTGAGCAAGTGAAAATGCCACTACCATTTACTTTTACTGCAAGAATAATGATTATGTGCAAATTGTCAATAAATTCCATAATCCATGTTTAGTTAAAAAGTTTAATCTTAACTTTTCATGCTTTAGATAGAGAATAAAGATATGTCAAAAAGTATAAACTTGACAAATCAGTAGTTAAGATAGAGAATAAATAAGGAGCTCAAAAGTTTAATCTGAGCCCTCGGATGAAATAAGGTTAGACTTGGATAATTTTTATGCTTTAAAAGAAAATGGATTTAGGGTTGCAAGCTTAAATGCACCCATGAAATTGAAGTAAAAAATGTTAGAAATAAAGATGGGTAGGTAGAAAATAGTTATGCAAGCATGTAATAAAGTATCACTAGGAAAAAATCACTAATTTCTCCTGCCCAACAATTTTTCAGTATTCTAAACTATCAGTTAAAAAGGCTTAGAGCATTTCTCTGACTTCTGTTGGGATCCGAGCCAAGGCTCGATGACTAATTGGTTAAAAATATTGAACTCCTACAAAAAATCCACATTCATCAGCATTTATCCTTCATTCATAATCATAATCCCTTTTCCTAAGTAAAAACCCATATTTACTTAGTAAAAGTTAAACCCTAAATAATTAATTACATTTCCTTTCAAAAAATCATTCATAAACCCTCAAAATACATTTATCCTAAGTTAAAGTGTGAAATAATACAACAAAGGCAAAGCTATGTTTATTTGCACTTTAAATTAGAGTTAAAACATGTATTTTTATTCATTACATTATCCCTTTTTATTAACTTCTAATTTATTTATTAAATCCCTAAACTATTCCCTCCCGTATAATATTAAACCCTTTATATATAAAATAACCCTCAAACCCTCTATTTTACGTTTAAACCAATGTTTTAAATATCCCATGTGATAAATAAAACCCCGCCCTACTCCTTTGGTTTAAACCTATCATTAAAACTATATCCCGCCC
>JAXQQM020073245.1:0-95699 GCA_034641835.2 Pinus albicaulis | reverse complement strand
ATTGCTCCATATGGAATCCAAATAACAACTATGTATCATATTAAGTTCAAACAACTCTCCCAACTATGTATCTCAGAGTATAGGGAGCACAATCATACAAGACTACAACAAAAATCTTCAAAATTCCAACCCCTTCATTTATTTTTTAAAATCCCTACATATAGAGTTTTGTTCGAGGGTCTACGATTCTAATCATTTATGATCGACCCATACCTATGAAATCAAAATATCCTACCTAACTTGCAGAGCGTACATTGAGTAGTTACTTCTGTATTGAGAGAATTAAAATAGTTATGGGTGAGATTGAAATTTCACCAGCAAAACATCAAAATCAAAGAGTAAACAGAAAACACATGGTTGACCATGGAGGCCAATTATGGAAGCCTTCAAATAGTATGGCGAGGAGCGGTCATAGGTGGAAGACTGGTTGTCATCATACGATTCCATCTGTTGCTTGAAAGTCTCCACTCCCTCAGTCTTATGATTTCCACTTAATCTGTTGTGAAGTGGCCAGTCGTACTGCACGCGCCTGGCTGTTTAGCGGAGATTTCCTGAACAAGCTGAATAACCATAGCTACGTGCTCCACCCAAACACCCATGCTGTGTTTGGATTGCAAACTGGAAACCGGATTTCGGAGGGGGGCATGGATGATTTGTGGTATTGGTTGGGGTGGGGCTTAGTGGTGATGATATGTGTGAAAGATGGATGGAAATGGTGGAAGTAATGGTGGGGACGATAGTATTAACACACGACGGAAATGATTTAAACTGAAAAGAGTGGGTCAGAGGCCAGGGGATGGCTTTAAATGACGTGCCATGGATGGGTCCCACAGCTATCACAAATCGCACATCAGCGGATTTAGTTTATGAGCATTGGAGGTAAACATTAAAACTTGCGATGTTCAAAGTGTGGGGACAGGGAGGTGACATGGAAATGAAGTGATGGCCGCCTGCAACATCGCAGCCCGCAGGTTTTACGAAAAGGGGAGAAAAAGGTAAGAGTTAAGCCTTGCGGGGAGTGATGTGCGATGAGCAGGTGGATGAGTGACGAGGCAGATGGATGACGAGCTGCTTACTTCACTGCGAGGGTGCTCTGGGGCACGACGCACCCATTGAGGATCTGCCCCCACAGTGATCGTGAGAGGTAGATCTATGGTCAAGGGACTTATGGCAGAGTTGACTATGGAGGCACCAACATTGATAATCTGTGGGTTGTTTGTGCCCGCTGGTTTCCACTGATCTGAGATCGTCGTTCATTTCTTTAAACCCCACACAACGATTAGCACGGGCATTAATCCACGATGGGCGATGAATGATGTGTCATGGTGGAAGTGGGGGCTGCCTGGCCCGCGCTCGAAGCGCGGGGCCTTCATCTTACCTGCTCCAGCTCTTCATTTTCTTGAATTTGATATTGTCTTATCCCTTCAAAAGAATCACAAGCCAACATTGGCTTCATTAGGGACGACGCACTCATTCGAGTGTGTCGAGAACTCGCAGACCACCTACTTGTATTATTCTTGATGTGCTTGGGATCATCGTTAGAACCAATTTCAAGCAGATTTAACCAAAAAACAAAACAGGAATTGATGCAGAAAAACAGAACGAAAATATACACCATAGCCTGTGATCAGTGCTAGAAGTAAGGCTCGAGAAATTTTCCATTGATAGGCATCTCGAGTGTATCTCCTTCAAAATTATCTAGCGCAAAAGTATTGTTGCCTTTGACCTCTGCCACCTTGAATGGACCAAACCAGAGGGGGCCCAACTTCCGACGCTTCTCTTTGTCTACTCGCCTGATATCCCATTGCAACACCAAATCCCCAACTCAATTTTTTTTGTATTTAGCTCTTTGATAAAATAAGCCTTTCATTTTTTCTTGATACTTTGCTAGTTTGAGGCTTACCTGATCCCATGTTTAATTCATTTCGACCAACTGATTCATTCTTTGAATAAGGTCATTTGGCTCTTCCTCGCTTTCTTGTAAGAATCGGGACACAGGTAATGCAAGCTGAATAGGGAAGACTGCAGCTCTGCCATACACCAGTTTATAAGGGGACTTTGTTGTGGATCTTTTAGGGGTGATGTGATTTTCCCAGAGTGAAAAATTAAGCTGGGAATCCCAGTTCTTTTTATTTTTGTTGATGATCTTCTTCAAGTTCCTCACCAGTGTCTTGTTAGATGATTCTTCCAGTCTGTTCCCCTGTGGATAGTACACAGTGGAGTGTCCCAGCAGGATGTTGTAACCCTAACAAAAAATTATAAATTTAGCCGACTTGAAAGCCTGGGAATTGTCTGTAATGATTTTAGCTGGGCATCCAAACCTAACTATTATGTTCTCCACTAGGAACTTGATCGCCACCGAGTTTGTAGCATTTTTTTTGGGCACGACTTCTACCCACTTATTGAAGTAATCCGTAGCAGTGAGGATCCATCGATGTTGATTGCTAGAGGTCGTGTGAATCTCTCCTATGAAGTCAATCCCCCATTTTTTAAAAGGTTCTTCAACATGTACTGGGATTAATGGGAAAGGTGCATACCTTTGCTTTTCAGCGCACGTCTAACACTTATCGCAGGCCCAGACGCGGGCATGTACATCGCCAAACAGCTTAGGCCAAAAGAAACCTGCCTTCAGGATCTTGTGTGCAGTGGATCACCAACTGTAATGCTTGCCACATATCCCTTCGTGGAACTCGGTCATCACTTGTTCAACTTCTTGGTCTTTCAAATACAATAATAAGATCCCCGCCGAGTCTTTCAGATATAATCGCCCATTTGCCACAATGTACTTTTGAGACCTCAGTCTCAAAGTGTGATACTTGGTCTTATCATAGTGAGGGGGACACCTCAGGGTTAAATGGTATTCCACTATGTCTCAATACCATGAGGATAGCAGGTAATTTACATGTGTCTTTTGTGTGCAATATTCTATGCTCTGATGCATACATATATCCCCCTGTGCTTCTCCTCCTTTCATAGATAGATTTATTCCCAGAGCCTGACAGCTGGATTCAGACAGGATTTTTTCCAGCCCTTGGACTTTGATGAGTTTGGTAGGATTTATCTCCATCTCATACTCCTAGATCTTAGCTATCAATTTTCCCCTCTTCCCTTAATTTTCACCCTGTACCGAAATATCCTTCACTATTGCATGGGTACATAAGCTTTTATGGCTGATTGTAACACATACACCCGAAATGCCTTCAGCGATTTGACCAGAGCATAAGCTTGCTTCTCTAGGATATCATATTTCATTTCTGCATCTCGCAGGACTTGACTAAATAATGCAATGGGATTTTCATGCCCATCAGCATTTTTCTGTAAAAGTACTGCAGCTATTGTGTGAGGAGAGGCGAAGGAGAAAATCATGAACAAATTCCCATAATCTAGAGCCAGCACTAGAGCTTCTACAAAGGCCAGTTTGCTCATGTTGAAAGAGTCCCTAGATTCAGGGGTCCATCAAACTTCACTATTCTTCTTCAACATTCTAGTGATATTTCGAACAATATTGGCATAGTTGGGAATGAACCTTCTGAGGAAATTTATTCTTCCCAGGAATACTTGTACTTCCTTTTTTTCTTGGTAGGGGAATGTATTTTATCACCTCTACCTGCTTCAGGTCAATATTCACTCCCTCCTTAGTTACTATGTGCCCCAGTAACTTTCCTTCCTCCAAGGCAAACATGGATTTTTGGGGATTTAGATACAGGCCATACCTGAAGCATTTATCAAAGGTTCGTCGAAGGTGATCTATGTGTTCAGTGTCACTCTTTGAAAAGACGGTGATTTCATCTAGGAAAATCACCACAAACTTGTCTTGCTCTCCTATGAAAGCAATGTCCATCGCACGCTGGAATGTGGAACCGTCATTTATCAGGCCAAAAGGAATTTGGGTGTACATGAAGGTTCCTCAAGGTGTATTGAACGTCATCTTCTTTCGGTCTTCCAAGAGCACTGCCACATGATTATATCCTGAGAAGCTATCCAGCATGGACATGCGAGAGGATCCCACCACCTTTTGCAAGATGTGGTCCATCTTCGAGAGGGGATAGTTATCTTTGAGTGAGGCTTTGTTCAGATTGCAGAAATCCATGCATAGCCTGATTTCACCATTCTTCTTTCTAACAGGCACCAGGTTCGCCACCCATTCGGAGTACCTTAGAGGGATAATGATCTTGGCCTGTAAAAGCTTCTTTATTTCCTTTTCAATAGTTGGGAGAATAATGGGATTGATTTGTCTCAGCTTTTGCTTATGAGGCTTAGCTTCCTCTTTGAGTGGTATCTTGTGCTATATAATATCAATATCAAAAGTCTTCAGATCTTGGTATGACCAGGCGAAGACATCTCTATATGACTGAAACAACCTGAGGTACTGATCTTGGTATTCTTCAGGGACCCCTTTTGACAGCTTTACCACCTTTGGATCTTCTTCTGTCCCAATTTTCACTTCCCTAACAGGCTCGTCAAGGGTAAGTTTTCTCGGATCCACCGGGATATCATTTTTATCAAATAGTCTCTCCATCGCACGCTGGAATGTGGAACCATCGTTTATCAAGCCAAATGGAATTCAGGCGTACATGAAGGCTCCCCAAGGCGTAGTGAACGTCGTCTTCTTTTGGTATTCAGGGAGTACTGCCACCTAATTATATCCTGAGAAGCCATCTAGCATGGACATGCGAGAGGATCCCACCACCTTTTGCAAGATGTGGTCCATATTCGAGAGGGGATAGTTATCTTTGAGTGAGGCTCTATTCAGATTGCGACAATCCAAGAAAAGCTTAATTTCACCATTATCCTTTCTAACAGGCACCAGGTTCGCCACCCATTAGGAGTACCTTAGAGGGACAATGATCCTGGCCTGTAACTGCTTCTTTATTTACTTTTCAATAGTTGGGAGAAGAAGGGGATTGATCTATCTCAACTTTTTATTATGAGGCTTTCTTCCTCTTTGAGTGATATCTTGTGATGTATAATGTCACTATCGAAAGTCTTCATATCCTGGTATGACCAGGCGAAGACATCTCTATATGACTGAAACAACCTGAGGTACTGATCTTGGTATTCTTCAGGGACCCCTTTTGACAGCTTTTCCACCTTTGGATCTTCTTTTGTTCCAATTTTCACGTCCCTGATAGGCTCGTCAAGGTTAATTTTGTTGGGATTCACCGGGATATCATTTTTATCAAACAGTCTCTCCAATGGCACAAAACCCCTGGGGATGACATTTCCCTTTAATTGCAGAACCCGGTGTCAAGCCAGTGTCTCTTCCCATCTGGTTTTTCGATCTTCATTGTCATCCTCGGTGACTGAGTTGATCACCATATTTGAGAACTCGCCCACCATTTCCATAAAACACTGGACCTTCTCTTCATCTTCGAATACTTTCCAATGCTTTACGTTATCCAGAATGGAGGGGCGATATCGCACTTCAACCTCATATCTGAGCAGGGGATTTTGTGGGGGGTGAAAAATACTATTAGCCATAGCTAATGAATCTTCCATTCTTTTCTTATCCCTCGGCATGAACTGAATGTTAAAGGCAAAAAAAATTTCTCAACCAAATCCCATATCTCATTCCTATAAGCTCTGAGTCGTGGTTTCTTAGTTTGGCCTTGGCTCCTGACTTGTATTACTAAAAGCTCTAAGTCTCCAAACACCTTGAGATTCTGTATTTTCATGTTTTGTTCAGCCTCCAATCCCACCAGCAGGAATTCGTATTTAACCACATTCTTTGTGGCTTCAAATTTCAGCTTAAAAGAGAGGGGAACCAAGCATCCTTCTAGTGATATCAAGAGTACCCCGACCCTGTTTCCTTCCCGTGAGTAAGCTCCATCAAACTACAAGGTCCATATCGTGTTTTCCTCTCTGCTCATAGGATTCTTCTGTATTAGAAGATGGATCTTTGTTTCTTGCAAGAAAAAATTTTCCTCCTCAAGAATGAGATAAGAGAATTCGCCCTCCTTACCATATACCGAAGAGTTTGTGGAACCATCGGCTTTGGTGACCATCTTCACGAACCTGGATTCACGGTATAATATTCTTTCCTCCCCACCGAATACTGGAATAGTGGCATAGGTGAGTCAAGTTTTATGGATCCTCCAATCTTGGATCCCCAGGATCTGGACATCAACATTCCAAACTGAGCTGGGATATCAGCCACAAGAATGTCCATTACCACACTTTTGGCCGGAATCTGGGCTAAATTTACTACCATATCTTTTATCATGCCCAAGAATTTCACCCTCTTGGAATCAAAAGAATACATATCTTTATAAGGCCTGGTAATATGCAACCCCAAATGCTCCATGACGGACAAGGGAAACACATTATGTGAGGCCCCAAAATCCAGCATGCAATTGTGCAATAATAGGTCATGTATAACTAGAGTCACATAGAATGGGGGAGTGGCTAAGTCTAGCTCTTGTACATGAGTTCCAAAAACTACCATGGGTCTTTCATTTTGGATATTGAGGTTGTCAGGGAGAGGGCCCACACCATGAGGCAACATGAATTGAGAGACTTGGGGCTTGTATGAGGGTTGTTTTAGGAGCTCGATTAGGGGGACTGGGATCTTAACCTTCTCTAATTATTTCTGGAGGCTAAAGGTTGTGGGAGATTTTTTCTGTAATAACTTTTTTGAACTGCTCTTTAGGAGGGTTGGGAAGTTTCAAGGGTATAGCAGCGGATCTCTCATTTTGGGGAGGATCAGATCCTTGTTTCGAGGAGGTGGATGTAGCGGATTTAGGAGAGATAGACTCCTCTAATGGATTTTTCCCCTTACCAATAGAACTGTGAGGGGTTTGTTCTCTTGATGTCGACTCTTCATCTTGTTCCTGCACTTGGGTTCTCTTCTTAGAGGACCTGAGATCATACTTCCTGTGGATTTGAGCTTGCATTAAATCCACGAATTTCCTGCAGTACTTGTCAATATCTTGATCTGTTGAAGGGAATTCCCTCTCCTCTTGCTCCCCTTGCAAGGTAATTTCACCTTCCTCATCATCCGAGTAAGCGAGGAATTGATTTCCTTCGCTCTCTGTGGCTTCCTCGGCCTGTCCCTCCACTTCCCCCTCTAGTTATAAAGGATGTTGGATGTGATCTTGCTGCTCCTTCCTTTCCCGCTGCAACAACTGTAAAGGGTGCTTCTGATACTGGGGATAAAGCCCACAGTTAGGAATCATTTGGTTGGAATGAGGAGGGGAATTCTTAGCCTCCAATTCAAGATTAACCAGTTTATTTGATAGGTTCTTGATCAACTTATTCATCTCTTCGATTCTATACTCCTGTAATTCCATCTCTTGATTAGAGGTAGAATCCTCCTCCCTACTCCTTCTTCTGGCCTCATGCTTTGTCTTCCCTTTCAATTTACTAGTAGAAGAAAAGTTTGCTTCTACCTCCAATGCATCAGTCTGGATCTGATCCATCGATGTAGACTTTCTTTCTCTTAGGGTGAACCCAAACTCTGGTTCAAAAGCTCCTGCGAAAGCCACCTTAGCAGCTACTCGGGGATGCTTTATTTCAGCAGGAAGATTATTATAAAGCTTATTGAACCTCTTTATAAATTTTGTTACATTCTCATTGTGTCTCTTCTTGAGAGCATTCAACTATGTGAGAACATATCCATGGTCCCTCTTTTTTCCCCATTTCAATGTGAAGAAATTTTCCATTTCTTCCTAGGTGTGGACTATATGGTCAGCTAGAGACTTCAACTATTTCCGGGCTTCCCCATCCAAATATTGGGTAAAAATCCTTAACACCACATCTAAGTGCTCTACATTTACATTCTCAGTAAAGGCACAAAAGTTTTCAATATGTCTCTGTGCAGAAGTATTATCCTCCCTAGTGAACCGATGCATAAGTTTTAGATAATCTTGAGACATGACATTCAATACTTGAGGTAGAGCCAGTGAGGCATATTTGTTGAGGAGGAAGCTAGGTACAACAATGAGGGGCGGTGGTGGTAGATTTTTAGGATGAATTGGTTGTGGTATAACAGGTGTGTGTTGAATAGAGGTTGTAATATTTGTCTATAAAAAGCTTTGGAGTACTACAACTTCTTTGAATTCTTCAGCCTCAGGAGTAGGGTGCAAGGGAGGCAAAGAAACATCAGCGGATTCAACTTCATTTTTTATGATTGAACTGGATAAAGCCAAGGTTTCTATAGAATACTCAAGTACGTGGGTTGTGGTGCCAGGACCATAGATGTTAGCTTTCTGAGATGAGGAAGGCGAAGCTTCTAGATTAAATGAGGGTAGGTCATCCTCGCGAGGTTTCTTCTCCTTCCAGACTCTCTTAAATATAATATTTTCGGGATCAGACGCAGAAGGGGTTCTCTGTTGGGAAGTATCTGATCGAGTATGGGGCTTTTTGTAAGCCAGGATTACAACTGATTTGAACTTTAATAATAGTGGAGTCACCAAGGTGAGGGATATGCAACTCTCAACCCTTCGAGCTCACCTGATTGAAAGGTGAAGATAATGTCGTCTCCTAGGGAAAAGGTTTTCTAATTCGTGCCCCCGACAATGGTGCGAAAAATATGTTGTAGCTCCCAGAGACAACCTTGAGTTGCAAAAGGCCAATGCCTAAGACATATTAAAATCAGAGGTTAAGTGTGGAAAATTGTATAAATTCCTGTGACAAAATATCGAATAAGAGAACAATGGTTTTGGTGGTTCATGGATGGAGCAGACCTTGGAGTCGATTCATGTGAATTCCTTATAATGTGAGAGGGCCCAAGAAGCTATGAGGCTTGATGGATTTTAAATGGGCCAAGTATAAAACAATGAGCAAAAGCTTTTAAAAAATATGTAGAGGGGTTGAGAAAGAACGGAGAAGGAACCCACAAGAGATAGGCTGAAGAGGATTAAGAATTTGTCCCATATGAACTCAGAGGAAATGGATATGAATGAGATATGGAGAACAACACAGGTTTTTGGAGTGCGAATTAAGGGAGTGCAACAAGCTTAATACCTGAGTGTTATATAGACACGAATTCATGAATAAAATTTGTAGAGCACCGACAACTACATTGCATGAACCATCAAAGCAGCATAGCATGAAAAATGATTACACATAAAAGGAGATTACTGATAACAAAAGGAAACAAAAACATACTACTCATTGCTCCATCTAGAATCCAAATAACAGCTTTGTATCATATTAAGTTCAAACAACTCTCCTAAATATGTATCTCAGAGTATAAGGAGCACAACCATACAAGACTACAACAAAAATCTTCAAAATTCCAGCCCCTTTGTTCATTTTTTGAAATCCCTACATATAGAGTTTTCTCCGAGGGTCTACGATCCTAATCATTTATGATCGACCCATACCTATGAAATAAAAATATCCTACTTAACTTGCAGAGCGTACATCGAGCAATTAATTTTGTATTGAGAGAATTAAAACATGAATGGGTGAAATTGAGATTTAATCAGAAAAACATCAAAATCAAATAGTAAATAGAAAATACATGGTTGACCATGGAGGCCAATTATGGGAGCCTTCAAATGGTATGGCGAGGAGCGGTCATAGGTGGGCAGGTTGGCTGTCATCATACAATTCCATTTGTTGCATGAAAGTCTCCACTCCATCAGTCTTGTGATTTCCAATTAGTCTATTGTGAAGTGGCCAGTCGTACTGCATGCGCCTGGCTCTTTAGCAGAGATTTCTTGAACAAGCTGAATAACCGTAGCTATGTTCTCCACCCAAAAACCCATGTTGTTTTTGAATTGGAAACCGGAAACCAGATTTCGAAGGGGGGCATGGATGATTTGTGGTATTGGATGGGGGGGATTAGTGGTGATGATATGTGTGAAATACGGATGCAAATGGCAGAAGTAATGGAGGGGCCCATAGTATTAATGCACAACACAAATTATTTGAATTGAAAAGAGTGGTCAGAGGCCGACGGATGGCTTTAGATGATGTGGCAGGGATGGGTCCCACAGCTATCGCAAATCGCACATCGGTGGATTTAGTTTATGAGCATTGGAGGTAAACACTAAAACTTGCTGTGTGAAAAGTGCGGGGAGAGGGAGGTGACATGGCAATGAAGTGAGGGTTGCCTGCAACATCGCAGCTCGCAGGTTCTATGAAAAGGGGAGCGGAAGGTAAGAGTTAAGCCTTGCAGGGAGGGATGTGTGATGAGCGGGGGGGATGAGTGACGTGGTAGATGGATGACGGGCTGCTTACGTCACTATGGGGGTGCTCTAGGGTACGACGCACCCATCAGGGGTCTGCCCCCACAACTATCATGAGCCATAGATCTATGGTTATCAGACTTCTGGCGGAGTCAAATGCGGAGGCACCAACACTAATAACCTATGGGTTGTTTGTGCCCATGGGTTTCCGTTGATTTGAGATCGTCGTTCATTTCTTTAAACCTCGCCTGATGAGTAGCACAGGCGTTAATCCACGATGGGTGATGAATGATGTTGCATGGCAGAAGTGGGGGCCACCTGTCCCAACGCTTCAAGCCCATCCCCTGCTTGAAGCATTGGGCCTTCATCTTACCCACTCGAGATCTTCATTTGATTGAATTTGATATTGCCTTATCCCTTCAAAAGAATCACAAGCCAACAGTTATATTAACACTTACACCATATATCAACCATATTTATAAATATAATTTTGCTAATGATAACGACAATTAGAAACAACTAACATATTAAATACAATTAGAAATTACTGACATATTAAATAAGTGGAGTTGATGAGGGAAGATTTTCTTTATGGTATACGAGGAAACCCATTTCAATCCGACATGGATATATGTAAAGTGAACAGACCGCATCATTCGGCATTTCCAATTAAAAGCTCGTTTGTGTAGAACAATTGGCCTGGTTGTTTCCTTTACACACAATTTGATCATTCTAACAAGTGACAACTCATTTTCGATGATTCTCGAGGTTTATCATTAAAATGTATTTTTAAATATAGCTTTCTTAATATTTATAATTTAAGTTTTTTTTTGTAATATAACTAGGGTATTTCCTTAATAAATATTGATAAGAATCAAAATGATTGAGGAAATAAGTTTTTTTTATTGCAATTATAAAAATTAATTAAATTATATAATTATTATATAAAAATATTTTAACTTAGTATGGTAGAGATAATGTAATGCAATGTAATGTTTTTTAAATATTTTGAATTTATTAAAATTAAATATAAATATAAATAATTTTAAAATAAAATAACAAAAATAAAAAAATTACCTTCTTATAAACCATATCAAATGTTTATAAGACGTGTTTTTGTAATTAGTCAAGTTATTTAAAAAGAAAAAGAATGTAACTACTTTAAGATAAATTTCAAGTTTTAATTTATCATTATTAATAAAAACATTCTATAATATTATGTGGAGTTAAATCCCTACCATCCACTTAATAATTATTAATAATTAAATTTATTACTACAAAAATAAATTTCATTTAAAAAATGTTAATCTCATCTTAAGCAAAGAAACAAAAATAACAAACAAAAACTCACATATTTTAGTGATAAAATAGTCAAATCATTTATTTATTTTCTCATTGCAAAATAATATTTTCATCTCCAAATGTTACATGTTTAATTTCAAATATTTTTATTAAAATTTTTAGTATCATTGAGTTTACTTAATTAAAGTGGTGGTTTCTCATTACAATAAAAACCGTTTTTCTCCCAAAATGTGTGTTCACTCTTTATTAATGGCAAGCTAAAGCATTGTAAATTAAGCTAATATTATAAAAATGCCCCTTATTTTTTGGAAAAAAGAAAAAAAATATCTTAAAATTATGTTTGGAAAAAAAATAAACAAAATCTTAAAATATTTAAGAGTTTACATGACCTAGATTTTATACATCTCACACACATTCACGACCAACATCCTATTTGGAATTTTGTAGGTTTTATACATTTCACCCACATATTTAGGATCGACATCCTAACTGGAATTTTGTAACACCCTAGTTGTAGTAAATATTTGATATTATTGTCATTTAATTTTACTATACTCGACTTTGGTAATTGAAGTTCAAATAAATTAGGTGCAAAGATTTTGGAAAGAGAATATCCATAATACAAAGTTTATGTGAGTTTAGTGTGTGGTTAATATGTGTGCAAATGAAATTGTGAACACACAAAGTGTGAACTGATGTGGATATGCGGTGAATCTTTACAATTTCTTTAATTAAACATTGTGATGTTTTTTTCTTGCAAGAAAAGAAATGGTGTGTGAAAATATGTTTGAGTGCAAAATTTCAAAGTAAAACATAGATCTCAATTACTCTGCTTGTGATGGTTATTAAAGAAAATTGGTTAGTAGTGATGGTGTGGGCAAGGTGAATATAGTGCACATACAAAGTGTCTGAATTGCAAATATGTGTGAAATATGTATTATATAGTTATAATGCATGGTTAAATATATTTCTATAAACGGTTAATAAAATAAAATATTGTCAATTTTTTTTAAAATACTATGAAGATCATAGGAATATTGTCTCTATTTACTAAGTGAAGCATTTTACCTTTTTCAAAAAGTTCCTCTTAGGAACAATTTTTTTATTCTTCAAAACAGTATATAAATCCTAAACTACAAGTGAGTTATACAACAAAGTGAAGCATTCCAAGACATTTTTCAAATTTACTTATTCTTAGCAACAATTTTTTATTTATTCAAAGGACTATATAAATCCCAAACTAAAAGTGATCCCTACTATAACAAGGAAAGTATTATATTTTTGTTCATATATATACCAAACATTTCAATTATTTAAATCCAATGTCAACTATTTAAATCTACTCATTTGTAAAATAATTTGCAAGGTATTTGAACTGAAGATTAATAGAAATTAAGTTTAAATTCTTATATAGAAAACTTATAAATACATATTTTAAAGGGAATTATTACTTAAAGAACTTAATGATGTGGTGAATATTTTGAATTTGAGAGAATGATATATTCTTGAAAAATTAAGCTAGTGATTACCAAATTAAAGCGATAAACTTATTTCATCAGATAAAACAAAATCTATATCTATAAATTCATACCAATTTAATCAACTATAAGATAAATTGTGACTCAAAAACCATATAATACATATATACACACTCCATGATACAACAAGAAACCTATTCAACTAATTTTAAGTATGTTAATATTTGAAAGACTGCTATACAAAATCAAATTAGTTGGAAAAAACAATATTCATTAGAAGCGCCATATCATTTAACATTTTAAAACATGTAACCAAAATTACCATAAAACAATTGCAAGAAGAATTTTTTTAAAGAAATAACTTGTCATAACTATAGAGAATTTCACAATTCCAAATAAAAAGTGGAAGAAATGTGGGATGAGAAGGGCAATGAAATTGTTTATAAGGAAACAAAAAGAAATAAAGAGATAGAGGTTTTAGTGGATTTAGAGAACAAGAAAGATGCTTCAAGGTCTTATAAACAATGAATGTACATTGTTATCATTATAGAAAGTATACAACATGCATGTATATCTTGGATTCACCCGATCTAACAATGTACTAAAGTTAAATACTGAAATGCTTTTACAAATCTTTTGCGGAATTAAAAACATAATTGCTAGTCACATGAACATGAAGAAGAATCAAATCACACACAACACAGATAATTTCCCAAGGAAAGCTTATAGCTAAAAATCCCACTATCTTCTATTGTATATTAAGCATGGATCATGAAACAATTAAATGAAAAACTCTTCTCACAAGAGCCCTCTAATACTCGGCTAATTATCTCACACTATCATCTGCAAAACTGACCAACACATAGCCAATTCTCAGCCTCCAGAAATTCTACCTTGCTTACGCAATCTCGGATAGATGCAATCCCTAAAAGATGTGAATTTTGGTGTTCCTTGACTGCGCAAGTATCATGGGCACTCCAATGGGTGTTTGGTTGCATGTGTGCAAGCCAATAATCCTACAACTGATTGTAAAATTAGCTTTAACCTAAAACTCAACTAGTTCTCCACTAGATCTGACATGCATGCAGCTAATAATAGTAAATCCTCAGTTGCATGTGACATCACTGATTGTGAATTAATTAATATTTAATTCACTAGATCTCTCACTAATGTATCTTCAGTTACAACTAGCACAACTGAGTTTAGCTCACTTAACTGAGTTTAACTATTTACAACTTGCACTAACTAATGCACCACTGCACTTCGAACTCTGTTACAACTAGAATTACTCTGCATGCCTCACCAACTACCTCTAACTCGAAATCCACTAGCTAACTGAGTTTATCACTCTCAATTAACTATTTCAAGTTTACACTGAGAATAGATTACATTTTATTGTCCATCTTAATTAAGGGATAACTAAAATAGACATGCACCCAAAATAACACTGTGGGCCCCACCCTAGTCTAGGTGCTTAATGAAACTAGGCGTGGGTGCTGAAATTTTCTTTTTGAATCTAAACACTTCCTCTCAATAAGAAAGGGATTATCCTTTACCCCGATCTTGTCTCTATGGTATTCGAATTTTCTCCTAGCGAGCGCCTTCGTTAGAATATCTGCATCCTGATCTTCCATGGGAATGTAATGAAGCAACATTATCCTTCTCTGCACACAATCTCTGAGATGATGGTATTCGATATCTATATGCTTGGACCTATCATGAAACACAATATTAATCGAGAGTTTAATGCAACTCTGATTACCATAATGAATCACTGTCGGATCCATCTGAGAACCAAAAAAAACCAACCAATATCTTTCTCATCCAGATAGCCTCTCATACAACTTGAATTGTTGTCATGTATTCTGCTTCCGCTGAACTGAGTGCCACATATCGTTGTTTCCTACTATACCGGGAAACTGTTGTCGATCATATGCTAAAGATCTCTCTTGATGTGCTCTTTCTGTTTGATGGACTGCCCGCCCAATCTGCATCTATGAACCCTTAAAGCTTCACTCCCTCTTTCTGTCTATACCATAGACCATACTCTGATGTGCTCCTCAGGTATCTCAGGACATTCTTCCCCTCCTTCCAAAAGAGCTGGTAGGCTTAATCATAGCTTGACTTAGCTGGTTAACTTCATAGCAAATGTTCGGTCTCGTGTTCACCAAATACATCAGTGAACCCACTAACTGCCTATAGACAGAGGAGTATCCATGGGTTTGCAACTCTTCATGTTAAACTTACCCAGTATCTCCTTTTCATACTTTCCTTGAGACACAAAAATTTCACCATCCCAGTTCCATATTTCGAATCCAAGGAAATAATTAAGGATTCCCATGTCCTTCATTTCTAACTCCCTTGCAAGATCCTCCTTGCATGAGTGTATCGGCTGCTCATCACCCATCAAAATTAGATCATCAACATAAAGAAAAATGATCACTAGCTTACCCTCAACCAAAATCTGGTATAGGTTTGTATCTGCTTCACTTTTGGTGAAGCTCTGTCCGGTGAAATAGTTGTCTATCTGAGTATACCAAGCACGGGGTGCTTGATTTAGCCCATATAGTGCTCTTTTGATTCTGCACACATGTGGCTCACTGTTTAAGATCTCAAAACCTTCAGGCTTCTCTATGTACACCTCTTCCTCAATGATCCCATTGAGAAATGCAATTTCACATCCATCTGATGAATGCGCCAACCCATCCGCGCTGAGAATGCAAGGATGGATCTTAGGGAAGAGTACCTTTCAATAGGTGCAAAAGCCTCATCATAATCTATCCCCTCAATCTGTGAGAATCCCCAGGCCACAAATCTGGCCTTGTATTTCTCCACACTCCCATCAACAACTTGCTTTACCTTGTATATCCATCTCGATAAAACCACTGATATGTTGACCAGTCCTGGGACTATCTCCCATGCACTATTCTTGACAATGGAATCATACTCCTCCACCATTGCCTTAACCCAAGTTGGTTGTTGCACTACTTCCCAAAAGGAATATGGTTTAGTCACAATAAATTTTCTCATAAGAGCCATGTATCCAGTAAATCGGTCAGGAGATTGTTTCTGTCTGCTCTGTGAAGTAGGGGCTCCTAAATTCTCTATAGCATGAAGTCTCAATATATTAGCTTTCGTAGTGCGCCTTCTGTCATTTCTGATGGACGGATCTGCATGAGTTTTCTCCTCCACTCCATGAACCTCCTCATGTGGTTAATCCACATCTTGAGACTCATCCTTGGAAACCAACAGTTCCTCCTCTGCATGCAGGTCAAGCTCCCTCTCAAGGGACAACCGCATGAATTTCTCCTCATCAAATTTTATATCCCGTCACACAACATTCATTCTGATGTTTGTAAAATACACGCGATATTTATGGGGTGTTTTAGTGTACCCCACAAAAATCCCAACCTTAGCTCTTAGTTCTAGCTTCTCCCTAGCGTCCTTGGTCACACACACATAAATAGATGAACCAAAAATCTTAAAGTGTGAAACATTAGGTTTCTTACCAGTGAAAGCCTCTTCAGTTGTACTCATGCCAAGTACTCTATGAGGGCAATGATTTTTCACATGTACCGTTGTATTACATGCTTCTGCCCACAGATGCATCGGTAGGCCTTGATCATGCAACATCGCTCGTGCTGCACCCACAATAGTTATGTTTCTTCCTCTCCATGACCCCATTCTATTGTGGGTTATGAGGTGCTATGAGTTCTCTTCGAATTCCTTCTTTGTTGTAGAAATTCTTGAATTCATTAGAGATGTATTCTCCACCATTATTGCTCCTAAGAGCCTTCAGTTGCTTCCCCGACTCTTTCTCCACTAGTGCCTTAACCTCACAGAACTTAGAGATTGTCTGATCTTTCTTATGCATGAAGAAGATCCAACACTTACGAGAAAATTCAACAAAAAATATTACATAGTACTTATGTTTTTTTGTCAAAGCAACAGAGAAAGGACCACACACGTCTATGTGCACTCTCTCAAGGATCCTCAAAGCTCGGTTTTCCTTCTCATGAAAGGTGGCCTTTACATATTTTCCCATATTACATCTTTGCATGTTTCGACTGTGCAAGTGTACCCCTGGGAATAATAGTAGAAATGTGATGCATGACTTTCAAGGCTCCATGGTGAAGATGGCCCAATATCCTGTGCCATAATTCGCCCTCATCCCGACTCACCACTTTATCTGCCTTGCCCATCATTGCTGCGCAGCCATTTACCTCCATCTTGTAGAGATTCTTAACTCGAATCCCTATCCTCTTGGCTTGTCTTATTGTTTTATGTTGTAGGAAAGCTTTTCCTTCACTAAAAACAACATCATAGCCTCTATCCACCAACGTTGCGACTGAGACCAAATTTTTCCTCAGATTTGGTACATGCATTACATTTTAATTGAAAGGGTCTACCTGACTGCCTCTAAAGGGTAATGGTACCAATCCTGGTAGCACTGTACCGCCCGTCATCACCCGTTTCAATATGCATCTGGAGGTCCTTCTCCTCCAAGTCACTGAAAAGTTCCTTGTCTTTCATCATGTGAAAGGAAGCACCACTATCCAAATACCACGCAGATCCCAATGCACTTGACACCATGCATGTGATCAATGAGAAATCAAGCTCAAATTGTGAGGCCTTCTTGTTCTTCTTCTTTTGTGGACAGTTAGTAGCAAAATTCCCATGCTCATGACAACGAAAACACTTCACTTTGGACATGTCCTGCTTCTTACCATTCTTGGACTCAGATTTAGAATGAAATTTCTTCCCCTTCCCCTTCCTCGCCTTGGCAGCCAAAGCGCAATCCTCTTCATATTAATTCTTAGATGAAGATGCGTCTCTGGTGTTCCATCTAAACTCCTCCTGCACCAAATCCAACCACAGTCATTCCCAATTTGGAAATTTTTCCCTTCTATTGACATAGTATTGATAACTATGCCAACTCTTGGGAAGTCATAGGAGAGACAAGCTCACCAAATCATCATCAACAATTGTTATTCCAAAGCTCCCCAGTTCATCCCAAAATTAGATAAACTTTGTTATATATTTTGGAATGGTGTCGCCCTTTTCCATCTTCATCTTCCTGAGTTTATCTTTGAGCGCCAATTTCCTATGGTCGTTGTCGCTCTAGAATATATCCGTCAAAGCCTTCCACATTGCATATGGTGTGGATTTCCCATGGAGGCTTGAGACAGTGTGGTCTCGTACTCCCTCCAACAGGATCCTCCTCGCCATTGCCACTTTCTTTTTCTATGCATCAATATTTGCAGCATATTCCACTTTGGGTTTAGGAACATCATTGTCAATAAATTCTCTCAAGCCATTTTCTTCGAGTACTGCCTCCATCCTGTCCTTCCAAGCAATATAGTTTGACCTACCCTCGATTTCATACTCTAAACTCAAGCCATTGAAAGTCATTTCGATCTTGAATCAGTTGTAGCGCCAAGAAAGTATTTCTGCAAATTCGAATTATATCCAGTCATAAACTCAACTCCTGCTTCACTTCTAAAACTTCTTGTGCTATGATACCATGTAGAAATTATACAAAATGCATGTATATCTTGGATTCACCCGATCTAACAATGTACTAAAGTTAAATATTGAATCATTCTACAAATATTTTGCCGAATTAAAAACATAATCGCTAATCACATGAACATGAAGAAGAATCAAATCACACACAACACAGATAATTTCCGAGGGAAATATTACAGCTAAAAACCCCACTATCTTCTATCGTATATTAAGCATGGATCATGAAACAATTACATACAAAAATCTTCTCACAAGATCCCTCCAGTACTCAATTAATTTTCTCACGCTGTCATATGCAAAACTGACCAACACATAGCCAATTCTTAGCCTTCAGACATCCTGCCTTTCTTGCGCAATCCCTAATGGATGCAATCCCTAAAAGATAGGAATTTTGGCCTTCCTTGACTATGCAAGTATCATGGGCACTCCAATGGGTGTTTGCTTGCATGTGTGCAAGACAATAATCCTACAACTGATAGTCAACTTCCCTTTCACCTAGAGCTCAACTGGATCTCCACTGGATCGGACATGCATGCAGCTAATAATAGTAAATCCTTAGTTGCATGTGACATCACTGATTGTGAATTAATTAATATTTAATTCACTAGATCTCTCACTAGTGTATCCTCAGTTACAACTAGCACAATTAAGTTTAATTCACTTAACTGAGTTAAACTGTTTATAAATTTCATTATCTAGTGCACCACTGCACTTCGAACTCTGTTACAACTAGAATTACTCAACATGCCTCACCAACTACCTCTAACTCAAAATCCACTAGATAAATTATTTTATCACTCTCAGTTAACTTATTTCAAGTTTACATTGAGAATATATTACAGTTTAATTTCCATCTTAATTAAGGGATAAATAAAATAGACATGCACCCAAAAATAGCACTGTCGGCCCCACCCTAGTCTAGGTGCTTAATGCAACTAGGCGTGGGTGCTGAAATTTTCTTGTTGAATCTCAACAATCATTTGTGGTGAAGAGGGGAACAAATTATTTGAGTGCTTTTTTTGGAGAATGTAGATGGAAATTTAGCACAACAATCAAGTAGGGGACAAGGAGGGGTAAGAGGATTTTAAAAACTATATGTTTCTACAAGGAACATTTTGTATGCATGTGTAAATATGGATATCCAATGTCTTTTAATTTTTCAATTATTTTCATCAAATCTGGACAAAGTTTAAAATAAAGAACACATATTTTTTACTTTTGAGCCATATTTTGCAATATATTTCACGATTACATGTCGGGAAACAAATAGATGAATTTAATCAACATTGGATTTCCACAGTATAATAGGATTAACATTGTAAACATTTCTAGCATATCAAAAACTGTTGTAGTTCCTAGAGACAGTCTAGAGTTGCCATAGACCAGTGCCTAGGACATCTTATGTAGCAGAGAGTCAAGACCATGTAATAAGGATAATCTCAGCAGAATCAGGCTCTCATACTATTTCCTTTGTAGATAAGAAAATTAGGTTTAAATGGTACCAAATACTTCAGAAGCTCAACGCTGAATGAATAGTAATGAATGGATAAGATGTTAAGCTCCAATATAAATGCATAAGACAATTCCAAGACAGTTCGCTGTAATAAGGGCTGGATTCTCAAATACTTCACAGAGAAGGATGTTATAAGGGTATCTACTGAGAATGTAGAAGGAAGAAGATATTAATTGCTATAAAGACAGTATTCAGAACACACGTTAACATGTGGTGGGCTTAAAAATTAAGAATCCATACATGATAACCACGTTCGTAAATAATACTTCATAACATTCAATACAGCAGAAATGTGAATGGAGTGAAAATGGAACGACATATTACACCTGAGCCATATTTAAAGTACCAAGAAGCTAATGAAATAAGTATCCGCAGGGATAAATTCATAACAGAAGCAGCTAGCAACTCGCATTCCAGAATGCAATACCAGATATATGGATATAAGCGGAATGAATAACTACACTATAACACATAGGAGAGAATAACACACTATGAAGAATCCAAACCAGAATCCTTATCTGAGACAAAACTCCTTTTCATTGAGGCCCTACGGGCTCTTTGCATTCATATCAGAACTTTCACAAAACTTACAAACAAGAAGCTCTTACACATTCAATTCTTCGAAAAGTTTGGAACCTGGTATCCTCATTTGATTTACCTTATATAGGCTTCCTTCCATCTCAGCGAGAAGATATTTTGGGAAAATATCTTCTTCGCATGAACAAAATTTGTCAAATGTCACTTTCATAACAACAAAATTTCATGATGGGGAATCAAGCCTCCCATCATGTGTAAACAGACACTCGGCCATTTTCAAAAACATAAATTTAAACAATTGTTCGGTGAAAAAAGTAAAATGCAAGAGTGGGGAAAACAACCCACTCGAAACTTTAAAAGAAATAAACTGACTAAAAGTAAAATAGGTCGTTAAGGCCACATCATGCATTTGACAGAAAAATCACAGACGAGGCTGAGTGGAAGCAGTTGCTGAGTCAGGCGGAGGCATGTTTGCGGACGAACTGGCATGCTGACTCACAAACTACGCCAATCTCTACTGACTCTCTACAGTTGGCTCGGGCATCACTGAGAACCCCTCCACCTCGATAAAGGCTTCGGTGAGAGCTTGAAAACCTGCCCCGGTAGGGAGCTAGTGCCTGATCATGTAGAGGATATTAAAATCCTTTTGGAGGACCGTAACAATTGTGTCAGCTTTGAGTTGAGTCGCTTTTCCCATCTGGAGGTCAGTCTGATCTTTTTACGTTTGCAAGCGCGCTGTATAGTGGTCCAGGGGCAAGACCACGGCAGGGGCGTCCGGGTCCCAATAGGAAGGGAGTCCAGCTGTGATGATTCCATTCCATACCTCATCGAACCGTCTGACGTTGTCGACCACTTGTTGAAGGGCTCTTGAGGCTGCTACTCGGGCCTTCTCTTTATCGATGATCTTACGACATTCGATAGCCTCTGTGAATCGGCTGGAAATACCGTGTTTCTCCAAATCGTTTGCCCTCAGCTCGTAAAGAAATGAAATGTACTCCTCAGCATGTTGAGCTCTGTTGGGCAGATCAACCCCTGCCTCCTGCAACTTTCTACTGAGATAGGGAATGGCAGACCTATGCTCCCCTATCATCTCCAAAAACTCCCACTGCTCGATTATCGCTGAGGTTATATTTGACCAGATTATGCTTCTAGTTTCGAGAAGGGTGAGGTTCCCCTTTGCTCGACTTCTCATGTCAGGAATGGTTTTCTGCTGCTCTGCCGTGACCTTCTTCTCTTGCTCAACTTCCTTCTGTAGCCCCTCGACTGTCTTGGCATTTTCGGCCAGGGAGCTCTCCAATTGTACGATCTTTTGTCTGGCCATGGATGTTTGCTTTTCCAGTACTTCAATCTCAGCTCTGGCTGCGGACAGTTGTGTTGGCAATGAGCTGACTCCGCTTGACGCTTTGGCCGGCTGGCAGTTGTGTGAATCCCACCTGGCTTGTAGCTTTGCTGCTTTGTCCTGTAACTTGCTGATCTTTTCGGCCATATTTTCTTTCTCTTCCCTCTCCTTGGATAACCTGGCGGACAGCTCTGCTTTCTCCTCCTCCGCCAGTACCAATTCAGCTGTTTGAACATGATGCGAGGCCGGTATACGAGCCTGTCTTTTTGCGGATGCAACTTCCTTCTGCAACTGCTTTATAAGTGCTGCCTGTGCACCTTTTCCTCCATCATCTAGGTTCTTGATCTGGTCCTCGAGAACACGCACCTGGTGTGCTTTGGCATGGCCGGAAACTTGTTCAGCTACTAAGGATGCTCTCAGCTGGTCCTATTTCTGTTCTAACTTTTTTAGTGCGAGGGTGAGCTGCATTAGTTTATCTTTCATCATGTCGCAAACCGTTTGGAATAGGTCGCACATGTCATTGGCCGGTACCTTCTACATGTCAATGGAAATTTCAAGCACTTTATAGCTGGGAACATCAGAATTGGGGTCCAGGATGGCCTCTGCCATAGACAATACCAGGCTTTCAGTGTCCGCGTTGATAGAGGCGGAGAGCCTGGTATGATATTTTTCCACATACCCCCCTAATTCAGCCTTGTACCTGTCTCAGATTGCTTTATTCGTCTATTCCTTTTCGCTTTCCCTGGACAAAGTGTGCTCAATGATGGCCTGCATAACCTCTGTGAAATCAGATGAAGCGGCGTTGTCTCTCAACATTGTTATCCCTGCCTTGCCTTTATCAAATTCACCAAACTTCGTGAAGGGTTCCAGTAATTGCCCTTCTCCTATGACTTCAACTTCACTGGTGGCTGTCCTTTGCCTCTTGGGCGTTGGTGCTACTCCGGAGGTACCTGCTTCTTCTTCAACAGCGCCCCTGTTCACTTCCTCCTCCTCCCCTGTAGCAGATGAATCTGTCTCCATCTGCGAAAACAAGGGCCAAATTTCGAGGTTAGCCCTCCATTCCATAAATGGCCTCGGCTCCTGTATGTAGGGTGTAGACCTGTTCCTTTTCCTTTTGTTTGAAATGATTTCTCGCGGGTCATACGCCCAGCTTTTCCCCAGCCTCAGGCCCATATCTTGCAGCAGTTTTTCAACGATTGGGAGGGCATGTCTTGAGTTTACCGCGAAGGGGCCGATTTCGATAGGAAGCCTTAGGATGTAGCCTTTCTTAGCAAGGACAAAATGGAGCTGGTCGGCTTTGACGGCTTGCCGAATGTATTCGAGGGCGTAAACTCGTCGGACGGGGAAAACTGGCAACCAGTATGGGGCAACTTCGGCTCCATAGACCCGAATTTCAGTGCAGTCTTCAAAAAGAAACCAATCTCCGGTACACTGGTATTTCCCGGCTTGCAGCCAGCGTTTCATTTCTGGGAAAACCCTAGGGGAAGGCGAGTTGTGAATGATAGTATAGGCGATGGACATGAAAGTGTTCACAAAGTTAGCATAACCCTCTCCCTTAGGTAATTTACGAACAGAGAAATTCCAGTCGAAGACTGGTCTGGGTTGGGAATTCTCAGAATAGGCTTTGTCTAACCCCAAATGGTCGAACTTATCTGCATGCTGGAACAAGAAGAGGTAAAACACCATTGAGCAGAAACGGAACTGGTGGGTTTGTGAAAGCTCCTGGAATTGGGTTAGGATAGCCGAGGAGAGGAAACCAGGAATGTCTAAGACTACCCCATTCTGTGACATGAGCCATAAGAAGCGAACGCATACCATAGAAATGTCTTCCGGGCTCCCTACCCCCAAAAGGCCGGCGATGAGAGAAAGAATGGGTCGAACCTCTTCGACGAAAAGACTTATAGAAAACGGCTCTAATGTAGGTAGGGGAGTTGCATGGTCGACGATTATGGAAGATATAAAGGCACGACGGGCTTCCCGTGGTTGTTTAATGAACTGGGTTGCCAAAGTTTCATCTTTGAAGCTGATATATGCATCGCAGGTAGGGAAACGGAGGGCCTGTCTGATAACATCGAGAGAAAGGGAAAAAACCCTATTCCCTTGAGGGGAAACGAAAATGCCCCGATGTACATCAAAGACATCTCTGAGCCAGGTGATGAAATAAATACAATAATGAACCTGAGGGGTGATTTGGTGGTATAAGCCCGACACGACAACCCAAAAACGTTCTGCGTTCTTGCAATGGCGGCCGAATAGCAGGGGTTTGATACTGCGTATGTCGAAAGGGTATTTTGGGTCATAGATACCAGCCTGCAAGTCATAGAGGGGCTCAAAACTAGGGGGGTTCCTAGACTCACGGACCTGGGGAGTTTCTGGCTCGTTCTTCTTGGGCGTTCCCCTCCCCATAGCTGACATTTCAAGAATTTGAAAAAGAGAAAGGAAAACAGAGGGAAAATAGATAATGGAATACCTAAACAGAGGGTGACACTGCTTGGGAAAGCGACGCAGGGAACCCTGACAATGATTGGGGTAGACCAGGTGCTCTTCCATACTTGGTATTTGCCGTAGATAGTAACCTGTGTCTTTTTACTGGAGTGAAATATGAGAGTGAGCAGACTGTTCGAGCTAAAAAGGCGAGTGAGTAGGATGACTGAAGGCAAGTGTCAAGGACATTGACAATGAGACACGTATGCCAAAGGGGATTGGGGTTGTAAGGGTGTAGGGTGGCGCCGTGTCGGGTTCAAGGTCAGACGGGCCCCGCATCAGCCTAATCTAATAAACTTTACCTTACCTTTTACCTGTATATGTTGTCCAATCCTTGCAACGTGTGATTTCCTGTGCCAAATAAACACATGACTTTCCCCCACCGTGAGGGTCCACCTTATGGCCTGCCACCTGGTCACCACGCGGTGAACTCCTGCCCACGTTGAGGCCCCACCGTGCTATGCATTTGCAATTTCGCGGGGGTAAGGGCCTCTACCTTCCTCCGCTGCTCGACCCCCTCGGAATTCCTCTCATGTCACCACGTGGCGGGACCGCCTTTCGATACGTGGGCTTCAATGTTTTGGTATCGCGTTCCACTTCCTTCTTGTGTCTCCCATTATTGCTTTTGGCTTTATTGCTCTATCCCACTTGTGTTAATTCCCTTTCGGTTCTAAGCACACGTGGCCTCCACTTCCTTGTCATTTTCTGACCCATTTTCAAGATATTTCACCCTTCAATATAAATTTTAATACGTGGCTATTCACCCTTTTAACATATTCGTGACTAAGGTTAAAGATTGAACAACATTGGCTCCACCTGGAGACGGCACGTTTGTCCTCAAACGTGTCGAGAACTACGCTGACCTTTGGTTCAACTTCTATGAATGCCAGCTCTTCATCACTTGTGACTAATCTTTGGACAAATCATCATGACTCATGCATTATTTATTTCGAAAACAAAAACAACAGCTAATGTACAATATAATACAATCATGCTTTTTCAGCCTGCTTCAGAACTGAAAATACGGTTTGAGGAATTGCCCATTTACAGGGGAGTCAAGTAGATCTCCCTGCAAATTTTCCAGCTTAAACGTATTGTTGCCACCTTCCTCTGCAATTTTGAAAGGGCCTAACCAGAGGGGATCGAACTTACCATGCTTGCCTTTATCAGCCCTTCGAACATCCCACCTGAGCACTAGATCCCCTACCTGCAAACCTCTGTCTTTAGCATGTTGATCGAATAGCCCTTTCATCTTCTCCTGGTACTCTACTAACTTTTGGTTCACCTGACTGCGAGTTTCTTCGAGCTCTACCAGTTGATTAATTCTCCTGATGACATCATCAGGTTCCTCCTGGCTTTCCTGCATAAATCGAGCCACTGGCAAGGCCAACTGTATAGGGAAGACTGCTGCTCGCCCATATACTAACTCATTGGGGGATTTTCTAGTTTCCCTTTTACTGGTTATCCTATTTTCCCACAGAGCGAACTTCAGTTGGGAGTCCCAGTTCCTCTGGTTTTCATTTATTGTCTTCTTTAGAGCTCTGACCAGCGTTTTGTTTGATGATTCCACCAAACCATTTCCCTGTGGGTAGTAAGCTGTAGAGTGACCCGGAGTGATGTTATATTGCTGACAAAAATTCACGAATTTTGTAGATTTGAAGGCTTGGGCATTGTCGGTTACTATTCTAGCAGGACATCTGAACCTGGATATAATGTTTTCCTCCATGAATTTAATTATCACTGTGTCTGTAGCATTTCGTGCAGGTATGGCTTCCACCCACTTCGTGAAGTAATCTGTAGCAGTTAGGATCCATTTGTGCTGCCCACTTGAGGGTGGGTGAATCTCGCCTATGAAGTCAATTCCCCACTGTTTGAAAGGTTCATCAACATGTACAGGAATTAGAGGCAAAGCTGTGAGTTTCTGTTTTTCTGCAAATTTCTGGCATTTGTTGCATGCCCTGACCCAAGTGAAAACATCTCCAAACAATTTTGGCCAGTAGAAACCAGCCTTCAGGGTCTTGTGAGAGGTAGCCCTCCAACTGTAATGGCCCCCGCATATACCTTCGTGGAACTCTGCTATAATACTTCCCACCTCTTCCTCGGTCAGAAATAAAAGCAGGATACCTGAGGGATCCCTCCAGTACAGCCGGCCGTTTGCAACCATATATTTCTGCAACTTCAACCAGAGTGCCCTGTATTTAGCCTTCTCACAACTAGGTGGATAGCTCAGCGTTAGGAGGTACTCCACTATTTCCTTGTACCATTGGCTGGTGAGGTATTTCATCTGTATCTTCTGGGAGGCTATCTCCACTCCCTGTGGTTTTTCATTTTCCTCAGAATCTTCGTTTGCTGTCATAGACAGATTGATACCCAAGGCCTGGAAATTTGACTTAGATAGGATCTTGGCTAGGCCTTGGCCCTTGATTAATTTGGTAGGACGAATATCCAACTCATTCTCCTGTATCTTGGCTATCCATTTTCCTCGTTTTCCCTCACTGTCCCCTTGGATGAGAATGTCCTTAACGGCTACTATGGGAAAAAATGCAGTGATATGGGACTGTAAAACGTACATTCGAAAAGCCTTGAGGGATTTCACCAGAGCGTAGGCTTGCTTCTCCAAAATGTTATATTTGAGCTCGGCATCACGCAGTACTTGGCTGAAGAATGCAATTGGCTGCTCATAGCCTTCCTCGTTCTTTTGCAACAGAACTCCAGCCACTGTGTGGGGTGAAGCAAAAGAAAAAATCATAAAAGGTTTGGAATAATTAGGCCCAGCCAATACAGGGGCTTCAGCAAATGCATTTTTGATTCTAGTAAAGGCCTCTCTCAATTCAGATGACCACTTCACTTCATTGTTCTTCTTTAACATGTCGGTGATGTGCCTAACTATCTCAGCATAGTTAGGGATGAACCTCCTCAGAAAGTTTATTCGGCCTAAAAATACTTGAATTTCCTTTTTTTTTCTGGGCAGGGCGATGCCATTTATAACTTCAACTCTTTTAGGGTCTATCTTCACTCCATCTTTGGTTACAATGTGCCCCAAGAGCTTGCCCTCTTCTAGTGCAAACAGGGACTTCTGTGGGTTAAGGGAGAGACCATACTTTCTACACTTCTCAAAGGTTATGCGCAGGTGTTCTATATGCTCTACATCATTCTTTGAGAATACAGTAATGTCGTCCAGATATACCACCACAAACTGGTCCTGCTCTCCAATAAAAGCAATATCCATGGCCCTCTGAAAAGTGGCCCCTGCGTTGATCAGCCCAAAAGGCATTTTGGCATACATGAACGTTCCCCATGGAGTGGTGAAGGCCGTCTTCTTTTGATCTTCTGGTAATACTGCCACCTGATTGTAGCCCGAGAACCCATCCATCATGGACATCCGGGAAGCTCCAACTACTTTCTGCAAGATATGGTCCATTTTAGGCAGCGGGTAATTATCCTTTAGGGATGCCCTGTTCAGGTTTCTGAAATCAACACATAACCTTATTTCACCATTCTTCTTTCACACTGGGACTAAATTGGCCACCCACTCAGAATATCTTAGTGGCACTATAAGTTTAGCCTTCAACAGTTTCTTTATTTCTTGCTCAATTGAGGGCAGCAACAGGGGGTTAATCTGTCTGAGTGTTTGCTTATGGGGTTTTGCATCTCCCTTCAGTGGAATCTTATGCTGCATAAAACTGACATCAAAAGTTTTCAGGTCTTGATATGACCAGGAAAACACATCTCTGTAGGCCTGGAATAACTTTTGGTACAGTTGTTTGTATTCATCCGGGACCTTCTTGGACAGCTTCACAATTTTTGGATCCTCTTTAGTGCCCAGATTGAGGTCTTCGACCTGGTTCTCTGCCACCATTTTTTTTGGCTGGAAAGGAACATCATTTTTGTTGATCAGCCTCTCCAAAGGCACCAGCCCTTGGGGAATGACATTCCCTTTCAATTGCAGAAATTTGTGACCGGCTATCCTCTCTTCCAGCTTATCCTCTGGAATGTCTCCAATCTCTTCCTCACAAATGTCGATCTCCATGTTGGAAAACTCCCCAACAGTTTCTAGGAACCTCTTCACCTGCTCCTCATCTTCAAACACTTGCCAGTTCTTGACATTATCAGGGATTGAAGGTCAGTACCTTACTTCGATTTCATATCTCAGAAGAGGGTTCTGAGGTGGGCGGAAGGTACTAGCAGCCACGGCTAAGGAGTCTGCCATTCTGTTCTGTTCTCGGGGCATGAATTGAATGTTAAATGCCAAGAAAGAGTTCTCTACAAGATCCCAAACTTCATTTCTATAGGCCTTGAGCCTAGGATGTTTGGCTTGACACTGATTTTTCACTTGTCTAACCACCAACTCAGAGTCTCCCAGCACCTTTAGATTCTGTATTTTCATACTCCTTGCTGTCTGCAGCCCCAATATGAGTGTTTCATATTTAGCCACATTGTTTGTGGCCTCATATTCCAATTTGAAGGACAAGGGGACCCATTGACCCATAGGCGAAATTAGCAACACTCCAGCCCCATTTCCTTCCCTGGAATTTGCCCCATCAAAGTGGAGTGTCCAGATTTCAGATCCACAGTCCTGCACTGATGATTTAGCCTTTATCTGGCAAAATGAGGGCTCATGGGCATATTCCTGATCCTCTTCTAACATCAAACAAGAGAAATCCCCCTCTCGGCTGTAGACTAGAGAATTAACCGAATCACCTGCCTTGGTGACTGTTTTAACAAATCTGGTTTCTCTGTAAAATCTCCTCTCTTGGCCACCAAAGATAGGGATAGTGGCATAGGACATGTCCAGCTTAATTGATCCTCCGATTCTGGTTCCCCAAGACCTTGACAGTAGCATACCGAAGTGGGCTGGGATGTCAGCCACTACAATATCCATCACCACACTTTTGGCAGGGATCTGAGCCAGATTAACTGCTAGGTCTTTAATCATGCCCAAACATTTCACTCTTTTGGAATCAAAAGAGTATAGGCCTTTATACGGGCGAGTGATTTGGAGCCCCAATTGCTCCATGACAGATAGGGGCATGAGGTTGTGAGACGCTCCTGAGTCTAACATACAATTATGCAACAATAGATCATGGATCACTAAAGATACATAAAAGGGAGGGGTGGAGGGATCTAACTCTTCAACGTGTGGACCAAACACTACCATAGGTCTTTCTTCTTGCAGGTTAAGACTATCTGGAATGTGTGGTACATCAAGAGGAGAGATGAAGGAAGTGACCTGTGACTGATAGGCAGGTTGTTTCAATAACTCAGACAGAGGGACTGGTATTTTTACTTTTTCAAGCTCTTTTTGTAAACAGAAGACAGATGAAGGCTTATCTATTGACACTTATTTTTCTTTTGACTCTTTACTGTGCAGAGGAGGCTTAAATTCTTTTAATTTGGGCTTATTTTCAGGGGATACAACTACTTGTGAAGACAAAGGCATTTTAATATCAGATTGCAGAGATTGGTTAAGGGGATTCTTACCTTTTTCTGGGGGTTTTTCAGTATTGACCTCTTTCTGTGCAGATGCTGACTTTTGGGGTGTGTCCTCCTCTTTATCTTGAGTGTGGGTTCTATTTCTGGATGACCTGAGGTCATATTTTCTATTAAATTGGGCTTGCATGAAGTCAACGAACTGTTTACAGTAATCATCAATCTCGGGCTCTTCAGTATCCTCGTTGTTCCTCATTTCTGAGTGAGCTTGTAGCTCCCCTTCCTCACTTTCTTGTACAGGGCATTCAATGTCATCACTGTATGAGAAGACGGGGCATGCCTCCTCTTGTTCATAGGCAGAATCTTCAGGAGAAGCCTCCACTTGTCCCTCCAAGTATAAGGGATGTGTTACCTGATCTTGTTGCTCCTTCTGTCCCCTCTGCAGTATCTGTAAGGGTGGTTTCCTGTATTGAGGATTGAATCCCCTGTTTGGAGCATTCTGGAAATTTTTTGGGGGTGAATTCTTGGCCTCCATCTCCATCTTGACCAGCTTATTTGAGAGATTCTTGATCATTCTATTCATCTCTTCAATCTTGTCATTTGCCGAATCTCTATCTTGACTTGAAGTGGATACTTCTTCTTTGCCCCTTCTTCTAGTATCATGTTCTTGTTTCCCTTTGGACTTGCCAGTTGAGACAAAATTTGCTTCTATCTCCAATGCGTATGTCTGTGCATCATCCAGGGTGGCTGGCTTTCTCTCTCTCAGTGAGAAACCAAATTCAGAATCAAATGCTACCACAAAAACGACCTTGGCAGCGGTCTGATGAGGCTTCATCTCAGCGGGGAGACTCAAGTACAATTTGTTAAATCTTCTGATAAACTCTGATACCCCTTCATTGTGCTTCTTTTTCAGAGTGTTAAACTCAGTAAGGACATCACCGTGATCTTTCCTTTCCCCCCACTTTTTGATGAAAGTGTCCTCCATTGCCTCCCAAGTGTTAATGGAATTAGCTACAAGGGTTTTGAACCATTTTCTGGCTTCCCCATCTAAGGATTGCACGAACAACCTCAGAACTACATCTAGGTGCTCCACATTAAAATTCTCTGCGAAAGAGCATAAAATTTCGACATGCTTCTGTGCTTCAATGTCATTCTCACCGCTAAATCTGGGCAGAATCTTTAAATAATCCTGTGGCATGTCATTTAGTACTGCAGGTAGCTGCAAAGGAGCATATCTGTTTTGCAAGAAGCCAGGGACATTCGCCATTGGGGGAGGTGGAGGTAGTACAAGAGGCTGAATGTAATAGGAGGAGGAGAAGGTGGAAGTGAAGTATGAATAATGATGGGGATGTAATGAACAGCGGTTTGAGGGTTTGACGAGAATGTTGGGCTGTGAACAGCAGATACTTCGGTAACTTCCTTAATTTCCTCAACTTTGGGGGTGGGGTGGAAAGAGTAATGCGGAGTATAGCTAGACTCGGCTTCGTCTTTTATATGGGTGCCTCCCCGAGGTGGGCTCTCTGAATAGTAACCAGTATCTCTTATGATAGGGTTAGAGCCTTGTATTTGGGTGTTTTGAGAAGAAGAGGACAGGAGATATGGAAAGTTTTCTAGGGAGAATTCAGGAATCTCGATATGAACTGACTGCCTTTCCCTCTAGCCTCTTCTATGTAGGATTATTTCTGGGTCAGACAAAGAAGGTGTCCTCAACTGAGATGTATCAGACCTTAAATGTGGCTTACGGGGAGCCAGGATTGCAAAAAGGTTTAACTGTAAAATGACTGTGGAGTCGCCAAGGTGAGGGGTGCACAACTCTCAACTCTTCGTGCTCACCTAGCTGAAGAGTGAATAGATTTTGTTGAGGCCCAGGGATCTTAAAATTCTTCAACTTCGTTCCCCGGCAAAGGCGCCAGGTAGATGTTGTAGTTCCTAGAGACAGTCTAGAGTTGCCATAGACCAGTGCCTAGGACATCTTATGTAGCAGAGAGTCAAGACCATGTAATAAGGATAATCTCAGCAGAATCAGGCTCTCATACTATTTCCTTTGTAGATAAGAAAATTAGGTTTAAATGGTACCAAATACTTCAGAAGCTCAACGCTGAATGAATAGTAATGAATGGATAAGATGTTAAGCTCCAATATAAATGCATAAGACAATTCCAAGACAGTTCGCTGTAATAAGGGCTGGATTCTCAAATACTTCACAGAGAAGGATGTTATAAGGGTATCTACTGAGAATGTAGAAGGAAGAAGATATTAATTGCTATAAAGACAGTATTCAGAACACACGTTAACATGTGGTGGGCTTAAAAATTAAGAATCCATACATGATAACCACGTTCGTAAATAATACTTCATAACATTCAATACAGCAGAAATGTGAATGGAGTGAAAATGGAACGACATATTACACCTGAGCCATATTTAAAGTACCAAGAAGCTAATGAAATAAGTATCCGCAGGGATAAATTCATAACATAAGCAACCAGCAACTCGCATTCCAGAATGCAATACTAGATATATGGATATAAGCGGAATGAATAACTACACTATAACACATAGGAGAGAATAACACACTATGAAGAATCGAAACCAGAATCCTTATCTGAGACAAAACTCCTTTTCATTGAGGCCCTACGGGCTCTTTGCATTCATATCAGAACTTTCACAAAACTTACAAACAAGAAGCTCTTACACATTCAATTCTTCGAAAAGTTTGGAACCTGGTATCCTCATTTGATTTACCTTATATAGGCTTCCTTCCATCTCAGCGAGAAGATATTTTGGGAAAATATCTTCTTCGCATGAACAAAATTTGTCAAATGTCACTTTCATAACAACAAAATTTCATGATGGGGAATCAAGCCTCCCATCATGTGTAAACAGACACTCGGCCATTTTCAAAAACATAAATTTAAACAATTGTTCGGTGAAAAAAGTAAAATGCAAGAGTGGGGAAAACAACCCACTCGAAACTTTAAAAGAAATAAACTGACTAAAAGTAAAATAGGTCGTTAAGGCCACATCATGCATTTGACAGAAAAATCACAGACGAGGCTGAGTGGAAGCAGTTGCTGAGTCAGGCGGAGGCATGTTTGCGGACGAACTGGCATGCTGACTCACAAACTACGCCAATCTCTACTGACTC
The DNA here is from genome assembly GCA_034641835.2 of Pinus albicaulis. Classification (NCBI taxonomy): domain Eukaryota; kingdom Viridiplantae; phylum Streptophyta; class Pinopsida; order Pinales; family Pinaceae; genus Pinus; species Pinus albicaulis. The sequence goes on along the minus strand of JAXQQM020073245.1, from coordinate 62,803 downwards.
TCTACAGTTGGCTCGGGCATCACTGAGAACCCCTCCACCTCGATAAAGGCTTCGGTGAGAGCTTGAAAACCTGCCCCGGTAGGGAGCTAGTGCCTGATCATGTAGAGGATATTAAAATCCTTTTGGAGGACCGTAACAATTGTGTCAGCTTTGAGTTGAGTCGCTTTTCCCATCTGGAGGTCAGTCTGATCTTTTTACGTTTGCAAGCGCGCTGTATAGTGGTCCAGGGGCAAGACCACGGCAGGGGCGTCCGGGTCCCAATAGGAAGGGAGTCCAGCTGTGATGATTCCATTCCATACCTCATCGAACCGTCTGACGTTGTCGACCACTTGTTGAAGGGCTCTTGAGGCTGCTACTCGGGCCTTCTCTTTATCGATGATCTTACGACATTCGATAGCCTCTGTGAATCGGCTGGAAATACCGTGTTTCTCCAAATCGTTTGCCCTCAGCTCATAAAGAAATGAAATGTACTCCTCAGCGTGTTGAGCTCTGTTGGGCAGATCAACCCCTGCCTCCTGCAACTTTCTACTGAGATAGGGAATGGCAGACCTATGCTCCCCTATCATCTCCAAAAACTCCCACTGCTCGATTATCGCTGAGGTTATATCTGACCAGATTATGCTTCTGGCCTCAAGAAGGGTGAGGTTCCCCTTTGCTCGACTTCTCATGTCAGCAATGGTTTTCTGCTGCTCTGCCGTGACCTTCTTCTCTTGCTCAACTTCCTTCTGTAGCCCCTCGACTGTTTTGGCATTTTTGGCCAGGGAGCTCTCCAATTGTACTATCTTTTGTCTGGCCTTGGATGTTTGCTTTTCCAGTACTTCAATCTCAGCTCTGGCTATGGACAGTTGTGCTGGCAATGAGCTGGCTCCGCTTGACGCTTCGGCCGGCTGGCAGTTGTGTGAATCCCACTTGGCTTGTAGCTCTGCTGCTTTGTCCTGTAACTCGCTGATATTTTCGGCCATCTTTTCTTTCTCTTCCCTCTACTTGGATAACCTGGCAGACAGCTCTACTTTCTCCTCCTCCGCCAGTACCAATTCAGCTGTTTGAACATGATGCGAGGCCGGTATACGAGCCTGTCTTTTTGCGGATGCAACTTCCTTCTGCAACTGCTTTATAAGTGCTGCCTGTGCACCTTTTCCTCCATCATCTAGGTTTTTGATCTGGTCCTCGAGAACACGCACCTGGTGTGCTTTGGCACGGCCGGAAACTTGTTCAGCTACTAAGGATGCCCTCAGCTGGTCCTGTTTCTGTTCTAACTTTTTTAGTGCGAGGGTGATCTGCATTAGTTTATCTTTCATCATGTCGCAAACCGTTTGGAACAGGTCGCACATGTCATTGGCCGGTACCTTCTGCATGTCAATGGCCAATTCAAGCACTTTATAGCTGGGAACATCAGAATTGGGGTCCAGGATGGCCTCTGCCATAGACAATACTAGGCTTTCAGTGTCCGCGTTGATAGAGGCGGAGAGCCTGGTATGATATTTTTCCACATACCCCCCTAATTCAGCCTTGTACCTGTCCCGGATTGCTTTATTCGTCTGTTCCCTTTCGCTTGCCTTGGACGAAGTGTGCTCAATGATGGCCTGCGTAACCTCTGTGAAATCAGAGGAAGCGGCGCTGTCTCTCAACACTGTTATCCCTGCCTTGCCTTTATCAAATTCACCAAACTTCGTGAAGGGTTCCAGTAATTTCCCTTCTCCTATGACTTTAGCTTCACTGGTGGTCGTCCTTTGTCTCTTGGGCGTTGGTGCTGCTCCGGAGGTACCTGCTTCTTCTTCACCGGAGCCCCTATTCACTTCCTCCTCCTCCCCTGTAGCAGATGAATCTGTCTCCATCTGCGAAAACAAGGGCCAAATTTCGAGGTTAGCCCTCCATTCCATAAATGGCCTCGGCTCATGTATGTAGGGTGTAGACCTATTCCTTTTCCTTTTGTTTGAAATGATTTCTCGTGGGTCATAAGCCCAGCTTTTCCCCAGCCTCAAGCCCATATCTTGCAGCATTTTTTCAACGATTGGGAGGGCATGTCTTGAGTTTACCGCGAAGGGGCCGATTTCGATAGGAAGCCTTAGGATGTAGCCTTTCTTAGCGGGGACAAAATGGAGCTGGTCAGCTTTGAGGGCTTGCCGGATGTATTCGAGGGTGTAAAATCGTCGGACAGGGAAAACTGGCAACTGGTATGGAGCAACTTCGGCTCCATAGACCCGAATTTCAGTGCAGTCTTCAAAAAGAAACCAATCTCCAGTATACTGGTATTTCCCGGCTTGCAGCCAGCGTTTCATTTCTGGGAAAACCCTAGGGGAAGGCGAGTCGTGAATAATAGTATAGGCGATGGACATGAAAGTGTTCACGAAGTTAGCATAACCCTCTCCCTTAGGTAATTTGGGGACAGAGAAATTCCAGTCGAAGACTGGTCTAGGTTGGGAGTTCTCAGAATAGGCTTTGTCTAACCCCAAATGGTCGAACTTATCAGCATACTGGAACAAGAAGAGGTAAAACACCATTGAGCAGAAACGGAACAGGCGGGTCTATGAGAGCTCCTAGAATTGGGTTAGGATAGCCGAGGAGAGAAAACCAGGAATGTCTAAGACTACCCCATTCTGTGACATGAGCCATAAGAAGAGAATGCATACCATAGAAATGTCTTCTGGGCTCCCTACCCCCAAAAGGCCGGTGATGAGAGAAAGAATGGGTCAAACCTCTTCGACGAAAAGACTTAGAGAAAACGGCTCTAATGTAGGCAGGGAAGTTGCATGGTCGACGGTTATGGAAGATATAAAGGCACGACGGGCTTCTCGTGGCTGTTTAATGAACCGGGTTGCCAAGGTTTCATCTTTGAAGCTGATATATGCGTCTCTGGCAGGGAAACGGAGGGCCTGTCTGATAACATCGGGAGAAAGGGAAAAAACCTTATTCCCTTGAGGGGAAATGAAAATGCCCCGATGTACATCAAAGACATCTCTGAGCCAGGTGATGAAATCAATACAAGAATGGACCTGAGGGGTGATTTGGTGGTATAAGCCCGACACGACAACCCGGAAACGGTCTGCGTTCTTGCAATGGCGGCCGAATAGCAAGGGTTTGATACTGCGTATGTCGAAAGGGTATTTTGGGTCGCAGATACCAGCCTGCAAGTCATAGAGGGGCTAAAAACCAGGGGGGTTCCTAGACTCACGGACCTGGGGAGTTTCTGGCTCGTTCTTCTTGGGCGTTCCCCTCCCCATGGCTGACATTTCAATAATTCGAAAAAGAGAAAGGAAAACAGAGGGAAAATAGATAATGGAATACATGAACAGAGGGTGACACTGCTTGGGAAAGCGACGCGAGGAACCCTGACAATGATTGGGGTAGACCAGGCACTCTTCCCTACTTGGTATTTGCCGTAGATAGTAACCTGTGTCTTTTTACTGGAGTGAAATACGAGAGTGAGCAGACTGTTCGAGCTAAAAAGGCGGGTGAGTAGGATGACTGAAGGCAAGTGTCGTAAGGACACTGACAATGAGACACGTGGCGTGCGGGGATTGGGGTTGTAAGGGTGTAGGTGGGCGCCTCATGTCGGGTTTAAGGCTGGTACGGGTCTCAGTACCAGCTGATCTAATAAACTTTACCTTACCTTTTACCTGTGTATATGCTGTCCAATCCTTGCAGCGTGTGATTTCCTGCGCCAAATAAACGCATGAATTTCCCCCACTGTGAGGGTCCACCTTATGGTCTGCCACCTGGTTGCCTCGCGGCGGACTCCTGCCATCTCCGTCTAACATCGAGTCCCCACCATGCTACGTGTCACAGTTCTGCGGGGGTATGGATCCTTTCCTTCCCCCACTACTTGACCCCCTCGGAATTTCCCCACGTGCGTTCTTACTTGGCGGCAGCTCCTTTTAATACATCAGTCTGGCGCTTAGTGCTACGTTCCCCTCTCCTTTTATATCTCCTGTTAACTTTATGATCTTACACTCCATCCTTTGCGTTATCTCCCTATTGGCTTTAATACATGTGAATGTCATTACCTTGTCCCCTTTCGACCCACTTTCCAGCTATTTCACCCTTCAATATAAATTTTAATATGTGGCTATTCACCCTTTTAACATATTCGTGACTAAGGTTAAAGATTGAACAACATTGGCTCCACCTGGGTACGGCACGTTTGTCCTCAAACGTGTCGAGAACTACACAGACCTTTGTTTCAACTTCTGTGAATGCCAGCTCTTCAGCACCTGTGACTACTCTCTGCACAAATCATCATGACTCATGCATTATTTATTTCGAAAACGAAAACAGCAGCTAATGTACAATATATTACAATCAGGATTTTTCAGCCTGCTTCAGAACTGAAAATACGGTTTGAGGAATTTCCCATTTATAGGGGAGTCAAGTAGATCTACCTGCAAATTCTCCAGCTTAAACGTATTGTTGCCACCTTCCTCTGCAATTTTGAAAGGGCCGAACCAGAGGGGATCAAACTTACCATGCTTGCCTTTATCAGCCCTTCGAACATCCCACCTGAGCACTAGATCCCCTACCTGCAAACCTCTGTCTTTAGCATGTTGATCGAATAGCCCTTTCATCTTCTCCTGGTACTCTACTAACTTTTGGTTCACCTGACTGCGAGTTTCTTCGAGCTCTATCAGTTGACTTATTCTCCTGATGGCATCATCAGGTTCCTCCTGGCTTTCCTGCATAAATCGAGCCACTGGAAAGGCCAGCTGTATAAGGAAGACAACTGCTCGCCCATATACTAACTCATAGGGGGATTTTCCAGTTGCCCTTTTACTTGTTATCCTGTTTGCCCACAGAGCGAACTTCAGTTGGGAGTCCCAGTTCCTCTGGTTTTCATTTATTGTCTTCTTTAGAGCTCTGACCAGCGTTTTTTTTTATGATTCTGCCAAACCATTTCCCTGTGGGTAGTACGCTGTAGAGTGACCCAGAGTGATGTTATATTTCTGACAAAAATTCACGAATTTTGCAGATTTGAAGGCTTGGGCATTGTCGGTTACTATTCTAGCAGGACATCCGAACCTGGATATAATGTTTTCCTCCGTGAATTTAATTACCACTGTGTCTATAGCATTTCGTGCAGGTATGGCTTCCACCCACTTCGTAAAATAATCTGTAGCAGTTAGGATCCATTTGTGCTGCCCACTGGAGGGTGGGTGAATCTCACCTATGAAGTCAACTCCCCACTGTTTGAAAGGTTCCTCGACATGTACAAGAATCAGAGGCAGAGCTGCGAGTTTCTGTTTTTCTGCAAATTTTTGGCATTTGTCGCATGCCCTGACCCAGGTGAAGACATCTCCGAACAATTTTGGCCAGTAGAAACCAACCTTCAGGGTCTTGTGAGCGGTATCCCTCCAACTGTAATGGCCCCCACATATACCTTCGTGCAACTTTGCTATAATACTTCCCACCTCTTCCTCGGTTAGACATAAAAGCAGGATACCCGAGGGATCCCTCCAGTACAGCCGGCCGTTTGCAACCATATATTTCTGTGACTTCAACCTGAGTGCCCGCTATTTAGCATTCTCACAACTAGGTGGACTGCTCAGTGTTAGGAGGTACTCCACTATTTCCTTGTACCATTGGTTGGTGAGGTATTTCATCTGTATCTTCTGGGAGGCTATCTCCACTCCCTGTGATTTTTCATTTTCCTCAGAACCTTCTTTTGCGGTCATAAACAGATTGATACCCAAGGCCTGGAAATTTGACTCAGATAGGATCCTGGCTAGACCTTGGCCCTTGATTAATTTAGTAGGACGAATATCCAACTCATATTCCTGTATCTTGGCTATCCATTTTCCTCGTTTTCCCTCACTGTCCCCTTGGATGAGAATGTCCTTAACGGCTGCTGTGGGAACAAATGTAGTGATACAGGACTGTAAAACGTACATCCGGAAAGCCTTGAGGGATTTCACCAGAGCGTAGGCTTGCTTCTCCAAAATGTTATATTTGAGCTCGGCATCATGCAGTACTTGGCTGAAGAATGCAATTGGCTGCTCATAGCCTTCCTCGTTTTTCTGCAACAGAACTCCAGCCACTGTGTGGGGTGAAGCAAATGAAAAAATCATAAAAGGTTTGGAATAATCAGGCCCAGCCAATACAGGGGCTTTAGCAAATGCATTTTTGATTCTAGTAAAGGCCTCTCTTGATTCAGATGACCACTTCACTTTATTGTTTCTCTTTAACATGTCGGTGATGTGCCTAACTATCTCAGCATAGTTAGGGATGAACCTCCTCAGAAAGTTTATTTGGCCTAAAAATACTTGAATTTCCTTTTTGTTCCTGGGCAGGGCGATGCCATTTATAACTTCAACTCTTTTGGGGTCTATCTTCACTCCATCATTGGTTACAATGTGCCCCAAGAGCTTGCCCTCTTCTAGTGCAAACAGGGACTTCTGTGGGTTAAGGGAGAGGCCATACCTTCTACACTTCTCAAAGGTCCTGCGCAGGTGTTCTATATGTTCCACATCATTCTTTGAGAATACAGTAATGTCGTCTAGGTACACTACCACAAACTGGTCCTGCTCTCCAATAAAAGAAATATCCATGGCCCTCTGAAAAGTGGCTCCTGCGTTGATCAGCCCGAAAGGCATTCTGGCATACATGAACGTTCCCCATGGCGTGGTGAAGGCCGTCTTCTTTTGATCTTCTGGTAATACTGCCACCTGATTGTAGCCCGAGAACCCATCCATCATGGACATCCGGGAAGCTCCAACTACTTTCTGCAAGATATGGTCCATTTTAGGCAGAGGGTAATTATCCTTTAGGGACGCCCTATTCAGGTTTCTGAAATCAACACATAACCTTATTTCACCATTCTTCTTTCGCACTAGGACTAAATTGGCCACCCACTCATAATATCTTAGTGGCACTATAATTTTAGCCTTCAGCAGTTTCTTTATTTCTTTCTCAATTGAGGGCAGCAACAGGGGGTTAATCTGTCTGAGTTTTTGCTTATGGGGTTTTGCATCTCCCTTCAGTGGAATCTTATGCTGCATAACACTGACATCAAAAGTTTTCAGGTCTTGATATGACCAGGCAAACACATCTCTGTAGGCCTGGAATAACTTTTGGTACAGTTGTTTGTATTCATCCGGGACCTTCTTGGACAGCTTCACAATTTTTGGATCCTCTTTAGTGCCCAGATTGAGGTCTTCGACCTGGTTCTCTGCCACCACTTTATTTGGCTGAAAAGGAACATCATTTTTGTTGAACAGCCTCTCCAAAGGCACCAGCCCTCGGGGAATGACATTCCCTTTCAACTGCAGAAATTTGTGACCAGCTATCCTCTTTTCCAGCTTATCCTCTGGAATGTCTCCAATCTCTTCCTCACAACTGTCAATCTCCATGTTGGAAAACTCCTCAACAGTTTCTAGGAACCTCTTCACCTGCTCCTCATCTTCAAACACCTACCAGTGCTTGACGTTATCAGGGATTGAAGGTTGATACCTTACTTCGATTTCATATCTCAGAAGAGGGTTCTGAGGTGGGCGGAAGGTACTAGCAGCCACGGCCAAGGAATCTGCCATTCTGTTCTGTTCTCGGGGCATGAATTGAATGTTAAATGCCAAGAAAAAGTTCTCTACAAGATCCCAAACTTCATTTCTATAGGCCTTGAGCCTAGGATGTTTGGCTTGACACTGATTTTTCACTTGTCTAACCACCAACTCAGAGTCTCCCAGCACCTTTAGATTCTGTATTTTCATACTCCTTGCTGTCTGCAGCCCCAATATGAGTGCTTCATATTCAGCCACATTGTTTGTGACCTCATATTCCAATTTGAAGGACAAGGGGACCCATTGACCCATAGGCGAAATTAGCAACACTCCAGCCCCATTTCCTTCCCTGGAATTTGCCCCATCAAAGTGGAGTGTCCAGATTTTAGATCCACAGTCCTGCACTGATGATTCAGCCTTTATCTGGAAAAATGAGGGCTCATGGGCATATTCCTGATCCTCTTCTAACATCAAATAGGAGAAATCCCCCTCTCGGCTGTAGACTAGAGAATTAACCGAATCACCTGCCTTGGTGACTGTTTTAACAAATCTGGTTTCTCTGTACAATCTCCTCTCTTGGCCACCAAAGACAGGGATAGTGGCATAGGACAGGTCCAGCTTAATTGATCCTCCGATTCTGGTTCCCCAAGACCTTGACAGTAGCATACCGAAGCGGGCTGGGATGTCAGCCACTACAATATCCATCACCACACTTTTGGCAGGGATCTGAGCCAGATTAACTGCTAGGTCTTTAATCATGCCCAAACATTTCACTCTTTTGGAATCAAAAGAGTATAGGTCTTTATACGGGCGAGTGATTTGGAGCCCCAATTGCTCCATGACAGATAGGGGCATGAGGTTGTGAGACGCTCCTGAGTCTAACATACAATTATGCAACAATAGATCATGGATCACTAAAGATACATAAAAGGGAGGGGTGGAGGGATCTAACTCTTCAACGTGTGGACCGAACACTACCATAGGTCTTTCTTCTTGCAGGTTAAGACTGTCTGGAATGTGTGGCACATCAGGAGGAGAGATGAAGGAAGTGACCTGTGACTGATAGGCAGGTTGTTTCAATAACTCAGACAGAGGGACTGGTATTTTTACTTTTTCAAGCTCTTTTTGTAAACAGAAGAGAGATGAAGGCTTATCTATTGACACTTCTTTTTCTTTTGACTCTTTACTGTGCATAGGAGGCTTAACTTCTTTTACTATGGGCTTACTTTCAGGGGATACAGCTACTTGTGAAGACGAAGGCATTTGAATATCAGATTGCAGAGATTGGTTAAGGGGCTTCTTACCTTTTTCTGGGGGTTTTTCAGTATTGACCTCTTTCTATGTAGATGCTGACTTTTGGGGTGTGTCCTCCTCTTCATCTTGAGTGCGGGTTCTCTTTCTGGATGACCTGAGGTCATATTTTCTATTAAACTAGGCTTGCATGAAGTCAACGAACAGTTTACAGTAATCATCAATCTCGGGCTCTTCAGTATCCTCGTTGTTCCTCATTTCTGAGTGAGCTTGTAGCTCCCCTTCCTCAATTTCTTGTATAGGGCATTCAATGTCATCACTGTCTGAGAAGACGGGGCATGCCTCCTCTTATTCATAGGCAGAATCTTTAGGATAAGCCTCCATTTGTCCCTACAAGTATAAGGGATGTGGTACCTGATCTTGTTGCTCCTTATGTCCCCTCTGCAGTATATGCAAGGGTGGTTTCCTGTATTGAGGATTGAATCCCCTGTTTGGAGCATTTTGGAAATTTTTTGGGGGTGAATTCTTGGCCTCCATCTCCAGCTTGACCAGCTTATTTGAGAGATTCTTGATCATTCTATTCATCTCTTCAATCTTGTCATTTGCCGAATCTCTATCTTGACTTGAAGTGGATACTTCTTCTTTGCCCCTTCTTCTAGTATCATGTTCTTGTTTCCCTTTGGACTTGCCAGTTGAGACAAAATTTGCTTCTATCTCCAACGCGTCTGTCTGTGCATCATCCAGGGTGGCTGGCTTTCTCTCTCTCAGTGAGAAACCAAATTCAGAATCAAATGCTACCACAAAAACTACCTTGGCAGCAGTTTGATGAGGCTTCATCTCAGCGGGGAGACTCAGGTACAATTTGTTAAATCTTCTGATAAACTATGATACCCCTTCATTGTGCTTCTTTTTCAGAGTGTTAAACTCAATAAGGACATCACCGTGATCTTTCCTTTCCCCCCACTTTTTGATGAAAGCGTCCTCCATTGCCTCCCAAGTGTTAATGGAATTAGCTCCAAGGGTTTTGAACCATTTTCTGGCTTCCCCATCTAAGGATTGCACGAACAACCTCAGAACTACGTCTAGGTGCTCCACATTAAAATTCTCTGCGAAAGAGCATAAAATTTCGACATGCTTCTGTGCTTCAATGTCATTCTCACCGCTAAATCTGGGCATAATCTTTAAATAATCCTGTGGCATGTCATTTAATACTGCAGGTAGCTGCAAAGGAGCATATCTGTTTTGCAAGAAGCCAGGGACATTCGCCATTAGGGGAGGTGGAGGTAGTACAAGAGGCTGAGATGTAATAGGAGGAGGAGAAGGTGGAAGTGAAGTATGAATAATGATGGGGATGTAATGAACAGCGGTTTGAGGGTTTGACGAGAATGTTGGGCTGTGAACAGTAGATACTTCGGTAACTTCCTTAATTTCCTCAACTTTGGGGGTGGGGTGGAAAGAGTAATGCGGAGTATAGCTAGACTCGGCTTCGTCTTTGATATGGGTGCCTCCCCGAGGTGGGCTCTCTGAATAGTAACCAGTATCTCTTATGATAGGGTTAGAGCCTTGTATTTGGGCGTTTTGAGAAGAAGAGGACGGGAGATATGGAAAGTTTTCTAGGGAGAATTCAGGAATCTCGGTATGAACTGACTGCCTTTCCCTCCAGCCTCTTCTATGTAGGATTCTTTCTGGGTCAGACACAGAAGGTGTCCTCGACTGAGATGTATTAGACCTTAAATGTGGCTTACGGGGAGCCAGGACTGCAAAAAGGTTTAACTGTAAAATGACTGTGGACTCGCCAAGGTGAGGGGTGCACAACTCTCAACTCTTCGTGCTCACCTAGCTGAAGAGTGAATAGATTTTTTCAAGGCCCAGGGATCTTAAAATTCTTCAACTTCGTTCCCCGGCAACGGCGCCAAGTAGATGTTGTAGTTCCTAGAGACAGTCTAGAGTTGCCATAGACCAGTGCCTAGGACATCTTATGTAGCAGAGAGTCAAGACCATGTAATAAGGATAATCTCAGCAGAATCAGGCTCTCATATTATTTCCTTTGTAGATAGGAAAATTAGGTTTAAATGGTACCAAATACTTCAGAAGCTCAACGTTGAATGAACAATAATGAATGGATAAGATGTTAAGCTCCAATATAAATGCATAAGACAATTCCAAGACAGTTCGCTGTAATAAGGGCTGGATTCTCAAATACTTCACAGAGAAGGATGTTAAAAGGGTATCTACTGAGAATGCAGAAGGAAGAAGATATTAATTGCTATAAAGACAGTATTCAGAAACACACGTTAACATGTGGTGGGCTTAAACATTAAGAATCCATACATGATAACCATGTTCGTAAATAATACTTCATAACATTCAATACAGCAGAAATGTGAATGGAGTGAAAATGGAACGACATATTACACCTGAGCCATATTTAAAGTACCAAAAAGCTAATGAAATAAGTATCTGCAGGGATAAATTCATAACAGAAGCAACCAGCAACTCGCATTCCAGAATGCAATACCAGATATATGGATATAAGAGGAATGAATAAATACACTATAACACATAGGAGAGAGTAACACACTATGAAGAATCGAAACCAGAATCCTTATCTGAGACAAAACTCCTTTTCATTGAGGCCCTACGGGCTCTTTGCATTCATATCAGAACTTTCACAAAACTTACAAACAAGAAGCTCTTACACAGTCAATTCTTCGAAAAGTTTGGAACCTGTTTTCCTCATTTGATTTACCTTATATAGGCTTCCTTCCATCTCAGCGAGAAGATATTTTGGGAAAATATCTTCTTCGCATGAACAAAATTTGTTAAATGTCACTTTCATAACAACAAAATTTCATGATGGGGAATCAAGCCTCCCATCATGTGTAAACAGGCCCTCGGCCATTTTAAAAAACAGAAATTTAAACAATTGTTTGGCGAAAAAAGTAAAATGCAAGAGTGGGGAAAACAACCCACTCGAAACTTTAAAAGAAATAAACTGAGTAAAAGTAAAATAGGTCGTTAAGGCCACATCATGCATTTGACAGAAAAATCACAGGCGAGGCTGAGTGGAAGCAGTTGCTGAGTCAGGCGGAGGCATGTTTGCAGACGAACTGGCATGCTGACTCACAAACTGCGCCAGTCTCTGCTGACTCTCTACAGTTGGCTCGGGCATCGCTGAGAACCCCTCCACCTCGATAAAGGCTTCGATGAGAGCTTGAAAACCTGCCCCGGTAGGGAGCTGGTGCCTGATCATGTAGAGGAGATTAAACTCCTTTTGGAGGACTGTAACAATTGTGTCAGCTTTGAGTTGAGTCGCTTTTCCCATCTGGAGGTTAGTCCGATCTTTTTCCGTTTGCAAGCGCGCTGTATAGTGGTCCAGGGGCAAGAGCACGGCAGGGGTGGCCGGGTCCCAGCAGGAAGGGAGTCCAGCTGTGATGATTCCATTGCATACCTCGTCGAACCGTCTGACGTTGTCGACCACTTGTTGAAGGGCTCTTGAGGCTGCTACTCGGGCCTTCTCTTTATCGATGATCTTACGACATTCGATAGCCTCTGTGAATCAGCTGGAAATACTGTGTTTCTCCAAATCGTTTTCCCTCAGCTCGTAAAGAAATGAAATGTACTCCTCAGTGTGTTGAGCTCTGTTGGGCAGATCAACCCCTGCCTCCTGCAACTTTCTACTGAGATAGGGAATGGTAGACCTATGCTCCCCTATCGTCTCCAAAAACTCCCACTGCTCGATTATCGCTGAGGTTATATCTGACCAGATTATGCTTCTGGCCTCGAGAAGGGTGAGGTTCCCCTTTGCTCGACTTCTCATTTCAGCAATGGTTTTCTGCTGCTCTGCCGTGACCTTCTTCTCTTGCTCAACTTCCTTCTGTAGCCCCTCGACTATTTTGGCATTTTCGGCCAGGGAGCTCTCCAATCATACGATCTTTTGTCTGGCCATGGATGTTTTCTTTTCCAGTACTTCAATCTCAGCTCTGGCTGTGGACAGTTGTGCTGGCAATGAGCTGACTCCGCTTGACGCTTCGGCCGACTGGCAGCTGTGTGAATCCCACCTCGCTTGTAGCTTTGCTGCTTTTTCCTGTAACTCGCTAATCTTTTCGGCCATCTTTTCGTCCTCTTCCCTCTCCTTGGATAACCTGGCAGACAACTCTGCTTTCTCCTCCTCCGCCAGTACCAATTCAGCTGTTTGAACATGATGGGAGGCCGGTATACGAGCCTGTCTTTTTGCAGATGTAACTTCCTTCTGCAACTGCTTTATAAGTGCTGCCTGTGCACCTTTTCCTCCATCATCTAGGTTTTTGATCTGGTCCTCGAGAACACGCACTTGGTGTGCTTTGGCATGGCCGGAAACTTGTTCAGCTACTAAGGATGCCCTCAGCTGGTCCTGTTTCTGTTCTAACTTTTTTAGTGCGAGGGTGAGCTGCATTAGTTTATCTTTCATCATGTCGCAAACCGTTTGGAACAGGTCGCACATGTCATTGGCCGATACCTTCTGCATGTCAATGGCCAATTCAAGCACTTTATAGCTGGGAACATCAGAATTGGGGTCCAGGATGGCCTCTGCCATAGAAAATACCAGGCTTTCAGTGTCCGCGTTGATAGAGGCGGAGAGCCTGGTATGATATTTTTCCACATACCCCCCTAATTCAGCCTTGTACTTGTCCCGGATTGCTTTATTCGTCTGTTCCCTTTCGCTTGCCTTGGACGAGGTGTGCTCAATGATGGCCTGCGTAACCTCTGTGAAATCAGAGGAAGCGGCGCTGTCTCTCAACACTGTTATCCCTGCCTTGCCTTTATCAAATTCACCAAACTTCGTGAAGGGTTCCAATAATTTCCCTTCTCCTATGACTTCAGCTTCACTGGTGGCCGTCCTTTGCCTCTTGGGCGTTGGTGCTACTCTGGAGGTACCTGCTTCTTCTTCACCGACACCCCTGTTCACTTCCTGCTCCTCCCCTGTAGCAGATGAATCTGTCTCCATCTGCGAAAACAAGGGCCAAATTTCGAGGTTAGCCCTCCATTCCATAAATGGCCTCGGCTCATGTATGTAGGGTGTAGACCTGTTCCTTTTCCTTTTGTTTGAAATGATTTCTCACGGGTCATAAGCCCAGCTTTTCCCCAGCCTCAGGCCCATATCTTGCAGCATTTTTTCAAAGATTGGGAGGGCATGTCTTGAGTTTACCGCGAAGGGGCCGATTTCGATAGGAAGCCTTAGGATGTAGCCTTTCTTAGCGGGGACAAAATGGAGCTGGTCGGCTTTGAGGGCTTGCCGGATGTATTCGAGGGCGTAAACTCGTTGGACAGGGAAAACTGGCAACCGGTATGGGGCAACTTCGGCTCCATAGACCCGAATTTCAGTGCAGTCTTCAAAAAGAAACCAATCTCCAGTACACTGGTATTTCCCGGCTTGCAGCCAGCGTTTCATTTCTGGGAAAACCCTAGGGGAAGGCGAGTCGTGAATATTAGTATAGGCGATGGACATGAAAGTGTTCATGAAGTTAGCATAACCCTCTCCCTTAGGTAATTTGCAGACAGAGAAATTCCAGTCGAAGACTGGTCTGGGTTGGGAGTTCTCAGAATAGGCTTTGTCTAACCCCAAATGGTCGAACTTATCAGCATGCTGGAACAAGAAGAGGTAAAACACCATTGAGCATAAACGGAACAGGCGGGTCTGTGAGAGCTCCTGGAATTGGGTTAGGATAGCCGAGGAGAGAAAACCAGGAATGTCTAAGACTACTCCATTCTGTGACATGAGCCATAAGAAGTGAACGCATACCATAGAAATGTCTTCCGGGCTCCCTACCCCCAAAAGGTCGGCTATGGGAGAAAGAATGGGTCGAACCTCTTCGACGAAAAGACTTAGAAAAAACGGCTCTAATGTAGGCAGGGAAGTTGCATGGTCGACAGTTATGGAAGATATAAAGGCACGACGGGCTTCCCGTGGCTGTTTAATGAACTGGGTTGCCAAGGTTTCATCTTTGAAGCTGATATATGCGTCGCTGGCAGGGAAACGGAGGGCCTGTCTGATAACATCGGGAGAAAGGGAAAAAACCCTATTCCCTTGAGGGGAAACGAAAATGCCCCGATGTACATCAAAGACATCTTTGAGCCAGGTGATGAAATCAATACAAGAATGGACCTGAGGGGTGATTTGGTGGTATAAGCCCGACACGACAACCCGAAAACGGTCTGCGTTCTTGCAATGGCAGCCGAATAGCAAGGGTTTGATACTGCGTATGTCGAAAGGGTATTTTGGGTCGCAGATACCAGCCTGCAAGTCATACAGGGGCTCAAAACCAGGGGGGTTCCTAGACTCACAGACCTAGGGAGTTTCTGGCTCGTTCTTCTTGGGTGTTCCCCTCCCCATGGCTGACATTTCAAGAATTCGAAAAAAAGAAAGGAAAACAGAGGGAAAATAGATAATGGAATACCTGAACAGAGGGTGACACTGCTTGGGAAAGAGACGCGGGGAACCCTGACAATGATTGGGGTAGACCAGGCGCTCTTCCCTACTTGGTATTTGCCGTAGATAGTAACCTGTGTCTTTTTACTGGAGTGAAATACGAGAGTGAGCAGACTGTTCGAGCTAAAAATGCGGGTGAGTAGGATGACTGAAGGCAAGTGTCGTAAGGACACTGACAATGAGACACGTGGCACGCGGGGATTGGGGTTGTAAGGGTGTAGGTGGGCGCCTCGTGTCGGGTTTAAGGCTGGTACAGGTCTCAGTACCAGCTGATCTAATAAACTTTACCTTACCTTTTACCTGTGTATATGCTGTCCAATCCTTGCAGCGTGTGATTTTTTGCGCCAAATAAACGCATGAATTTCCCCCACCGTGAGGGTCCGCCTTATGGTCTGCCACCTGGTTGCCTCGCGGCGGACTCCTGCCATCTCCGTCTAACATCGAGTCCCCACCATGCTACGTGTCACAGTTCCGCGGGGGTATGGATCCTTTCCTTCCCCCACTGCTTGACCCCCTTGGAATTTCCCCACGTGCATTCTTACGTGGCGGCAGCTCCTTTTAATACATCGGTCTGGAACTTAGTGCCGCGTTCCCCTCTCCTTTTATATCTCCTGTTTACTTTATGATCTTACACTCCATCCTTTGTGTTATCTCCCTATTGTCTTTAATACATGTGAATGTCATTACCTTGTCCCCTTTCGACCCACTTTCCAGCTATTTCACCCTTCAATATAAATTTTAATACATGGCTATTCACCCTTTTAACATATTCGTGACTAAGGTTAAAGATTGAACAACACATCAAATGCTTCAAGGGCATTTGGTGATGAATACAATGCTAGAGAACCAATAGCTTTCTAGCAGGAAGATGACATAACACAGGTTGATGCACCCTCGTCCACAACTGCTCGATGAATATCAAGACCATTAATAAAAACTTGAATAATGAGTGCAATCTGATGTGGAATTCGTGGAACGAAATTTTCTAAATCAAAAGCAAGAAGGCTAGTATCAGCAGGATCAATCCCACCAATCGCAGATTACAAATATCTTCGCTGAGACAGAAAACTCTGAAGTACTTCTAACATGGACATTATGAATGGCGCTTGAGCCAAATCCTCAACAATATTGTTATGGTGAGCAACACGGGTGTTGGGATTATAAGAAGACTTGCGGAGTACACCTTTGGATGGTGGTCGTACAACAGATTTAGCATTGGGCCTTTCAATTTCAAGAGGACCAGTAACAGGCGGACGAGGAGGACCATCAACAATCTCCTTCCCCGTGGCCTGACGCGATCTAGTATAATCTTTCGACCAAGTGGCAAATTAAACGACTGCAGAACTATTCATCATGAACACCTAAGAACCAAATGGGGTAGAGGACTGAGGTTTCTCTACCATCTGGGTCTGCTGAGATGGGAAGGGTTCTTTAAGAACGGCTGGAGTTCCCTGGGTGCCTTTGAGAAATCGGCTCACTTCGGATTGTCTAGGATAGTCCTTGGTGAAGTGCTCATCATCACAAATCAAAAAAGGGTACTTCAGCTTGCGTTGAGAACCATCGCCAGCACGAGGTTTCTAATAATCCTGTTTTTGGGTATCGGCTTTGGCCTTACCTTTAACCTTCTTTTTACCTTTAGAAGCATTATCCGTAGGATTGGCCTGAATGGCATTAAATTTTGCGGGTTTACCAGAATTCGAGGTGGACTGAGAAGAAACATTATTGGAAGAAGAAGACTTCGGCTTCCCAAAGTTTGAAGAAGAAGACTTCTGAGAATTCTGAGACACAGAACCAATAATACCATCGACGGATAGAGTCGCTAGTGGTTTAGAAGTTCCAGGTCAAGGAGCATCATGCAAATATCATATAATGCATCAAACTGAGAGTACACAAGATTAAGGTATTGGGCATAAGAAATGGCTTGTTCCTCGGTTACACATGCCCCCATAGCTATGTCTTTTGCAATATGATTGATAAAAGAATTAGTGAACCAATGAGTCAGAAGCTAATCAAGAATTTCAAATTTGATCATGCGATGACGACATCGCCACTCATGAATATGATTCGAGATATGAGTAGCTTGGTCTTATTTCAATGAAGTGAGGAGGTGCGTCCCAGTCTCATAACGGACTGGTAACTAAAAATTCGTAAGGAACGCCATGGCTAAATAATTGAAGTCTTGAAAGACGCCACGAGATAGCTCAATGTACCACTTTGCAGCAGCACCAGTAAGAGTTCACTGGAAAATATGGACTCGAATAGAATCGTCAACCCAAGAGTTAGCGGAACACCACAAATGGTAAGTCATAACATGCGCTTGGGGTTCTTCGCCAGACTTGCCCTCAAATTTAGGACAATCACCAGGAATCTTGGTCAAAACCGGAGGCCAATACGGGTTATGAAGAATGGGATCATTCGTTAACTTTGACACATCAAGTAATTCCAACGTAGCAAGAAATGGTAATTGAGTGTTTAAAGTCATCGGATTTCTTTGATAAGGACCCATGTGTACATTCCACCCAGTCCGAGTGGGATTTTGTCCCCATACATTCTTTCCCAGAGGATTCAAATCATAGGGGTTAGAAGCAGGATAATTCAGTTGATACTGGGGTTGAGGAGCAGGATACTAAGTCGGAGTAGACCATTGAGGTCCCTGCTGAGTAGCGTATGGAGTCTGTTGTGAAATGTAAGCATGGCTTTGAGGTTGATGATATACAGGTTGATTTTGAGGGTAAGAAACCTGAGGCGCACTAGATACCAACTGAAATGAACCTTAAGGGTAATAAGCACCTTGTGGTTGAGCAGGCAGACTGTTACAGGTCAAAATACCTCCTCATCAGCTCAAAGGGGAAGACAAATATGGAAGAAGTATAAAGACCTAAGTTAAACCTATTTCTGCCAGGGTAACGCCTATGTAGAACAGAACAAGAGCATTATAATGCAGGCAAGCAGTGCATTGGCCGCGTTAGTGACTAGGGCAATGCTCTGTTTACACTGAAGGGAAGCGTTACCCGTGTTTTAAGTTTGAATTGGGAAAAGAGCGCAGAAAATGATTTGAATCTCCGACTTTCCCTCACAAAGGAGTCAGTTCACAAAGGAAACTACAGAAGCACCAGTTCATTATTGGTCATTGCCATAGAAGACTGAACTCCAAAAGAGGAAAAAGCATGGAGATCAAAGAAACATCTAAGTTTTTTCCATTCCAAACTAGTGGAAAGAGAAGGGCAACAATGGCTTTCTCCCTCTCCTATAAGAAGTTTCTCCGCTGGGGAGTTTCCCCATAGTTTCCGGACTATTTTTCCCTTCATTTCTTCTCTCCTCTATTCAGTGTCCTTCCGACCATTTTTTGATGCCCAGTAGACATACCAAATGCTTGCAGAGTTCAATCATGTTCCTGTCTGGCCAACTGAAGAGCTTTTCCCTGGTTAAAGCGACCTATGCAGTTTATCCAGTGCGTTATAACGCGGTCTCGGCTTAAATACAGTGCGTTATAACGCTGTATTTTCTCACAGATAGAGCATTACTCAGCCAAAACCCTGTTGTTCACTACTGTGACTGTGTTTTAGCTGTAGATTGTTTTTCCCACCAGTACCTTTCACTGACTGAATCCCTGTGCTTGTCTGCTAAGCTGGCATTGATTATTTGTTTCTCTTATTTAGTTAGTGTGCAAAACATTTACTTTTTAAAAGAGAAATTTTTTTTTTTTGCATTTAGCTGAGTTTATTCTGAAATTTTAGTTCACAGACTGTTAAAAGAGGTAGATAGAAGTCTGAATCTTAAAAGTCGAGCTATGTTATTTACATGTTGGTGTGTAGTCAATTTAGCATCCTAAATTGCTAACATAAATTATCAACCAGGGCTAGTAAACTGATGAAGTGTGGTGCACTATATGTGCTTAAGTGACCTCTTCCTTACTTCGTTGTATGTGTTTTTCGTATTGTTTATAATCTACTCCCGAGTGCTCTAACCTAATTAATGAAGTGGCAACTAGTCTATGGAATTCTACAAATTGCTTGTCCATCATGATTGGTATTTCTGAAGAGTTCCTTCTTTGGAATTCCTCGGGGACAAATCCCGACTGTGGTAATTCACAGTATAGATGCACATAAAGACTCAAAGCAATGAAAACCAAGATATCATAGTGACCCCAATTACTATTATGATATTTTTGGACAAGCGTTAAGAGCAAGAACAACGATGGTACTTAGTGAAAACACACAACTAAAACGTTCAAGATCACAGTCATGCCTTGGACATCATAAGGATCTTTTGGAAGAGTTTCTTCTTCTGGAAGAGTGTTTAGAACAAGTGTAACTGTGATAGTGAACAAAAAGAAATTACAATTAAATCCTACAACACTATATCCATTTCCCATTCATCATTATAATCTTTTGGAAGAGCTTCTTCTTGTGGAAGAGTTAGAATGAGTATAACTACAGTAACTAATAAAAGCAACTACGAATTCAACTTCTAATCCTACAATACTATAGCCATTTCCCATTCATCATTATAATCTTTTGGAAGAGCTTCCTCTTGTGAAGAGTTAGAATGAGTATAACTACAGTATAATAAAACAACTACAAATTCAACTCTGTAACCTCAAGGCAACTAAGATACCAACATGATACAACCAAATCTTTTCATCTAATGATATTTTGGAAGAGCATTTTAAGAAAAAGAATGATTGTAAGATAATGAGGATCTTTTAATCTAATTGCAAACCAAAATGCTAATTAATCACTATAATACAACCAAATCTCTTTCTACTCCAATTATGATGGAATATCATTTCAAGAAAAAGAAGGATTGTAAGATGGATGAGGAACTTTTTTAGTTAAACAAATAAATGCAAGACATGAATTAAAAGCTACTTATCTAGGAATTAATACACAAGCCTCCGATAGCAAAATACAGTTGCGCTACCAATTTGGTGAAGTCCTTCAGCTCCTTAAAGTTGTAATCAAAACATCATCAAAGAACTGAATATCTCTATTGAAAATCTCACAAATCTACATCCCATTCCATCTTTAACTTTGTTACAAAAGACTCCTATTTTCTCCTACTTCTTCATTAACCATGATAGGAGAAAGCTTCTCCTATTTATACAAAATATGAGGAGTCATATCATTAATGAGAGTCCATGAATCTCTCCCTCCAACTCTAGAGTTACAATCAAAATAGGAAATGATAAGACACATGTCTTTCTAGAATTTCAACACAACTTAAGAAAGGAGACACATATCCTCTTAGTGTTTCAATACAACAAGGAAGTGAGACACATATCCTCTTAGAGTTTCAATACAACAAGGAAGTGAGACACATGTTCTCATGATCCCATGATCTTCTCCAACCAAATTCTAATTTCGCCTTAGAGTGCCACATAAGGGTCTTCTAGAAGTCTCCTTTTGACCTACACATGTCACAAAACTCACAACACATATATAGATATATGAAACTATGTTAATTTTCTAGTTTCTAATCATAAATTCACTTTAAATACATAAAATAAATAACTTTGGAAAACAATGATCCTAACCCATATATTTATGAAAAATGGTTACTTGATGTAGGGCTTTAGGTCAGATGGCTATGAAATAAGAGCTAGATGGTTATGACATAATGGAAATATGTATGAATATGGAAAACACTTTTGAGATTCAACATACCCCTCAACTGAAGTTGTTGCATGTCCTCATGCAACTATTGCAATGATTCATTTGTCCATGAGTTGATCTTTGACTCATATAAATTCGTTCCAAACTTTGCTTCTGATATTTTCTTTTTGGAAAAGTATAATAATTTGATTGCAACCATCTTTTTAATGGTTGGTTCTCGTGTGACAACCAATTTTTCGAAAGCAATGGTTCTTGTGTGTAACAATGCTTTATTTTCTTTGTTGCATCAAAGTTCATGAAAACATTTAGAATCAATTACTTCATCAATGAATTGATCATTTGCAAGGCATATAATCTTTTGGATCATGTTGTAACAATAGTTGGTTGGGAAGTATATGCGGGTGGAAATGAAATGAAAATGTGTGATAGTGTATGACATGTGGATATGAAATGATGCGCCCCCGCCTCCCCCCCAACTAAAGATATGACAATGTGAAAAAGGGAGTGAGGAATTTTTCCAAAGTTACAATTTTAGTATTCTAATGAATTACATGACTAAAAATTAGAAAACCACATACCTTCACTTACCTTAAATGTGGATGAGTTGTGGCATATGTGGTGGCTGCAAAATTCTGATCATATTCTTCTTCAAGTGGCTGAACAAGAGGAGTCATGGATAAAGAGATGAGATGACTTTTTATTGCTCCTACTAAAACTTGCTAAATCTGCTCCAAAATGCTAAAAATAATAGTCTTCATGTCTTCAAAACTCATTGGCACAATTCCTACTATGTGAAAGATGTTCTGATGTCGAACATAGTAGGAAATTGTTGACTTAGTGGCCATTAATGGATGCCACTAGTCAACACGAGAACTCTCACCATTGATGACAATGAGAGTCAAGATGCCTAAACACATCTTGCTAGGTACGAATGATTTTGCTGATGTCGAGTCACCTAGAAGATCTGACGAACAAGAGACATTAATGTATTTCCATTGTTTGTCAGCATGAGAACTTGCCATTAAGGCATGCAAGCCTCAAGGTGTTTTTACAAAGAACTTAGACTCAAAGGACTATGGACTCAATAATTTGCATTGCAGCAGGGCTTATTTGCGGAATGAAAATGACAAGAAATGGAAGATGAAAACGGAAGATGGCAATGGAAAGTAGAAATAGCGATGGGAAATAAGTATGTGAATGAGCCTCTTGCTTTTATTTGTGGGTTATGAATGGACAAAAAGAAATGGAAAGTGGATGTGAATGTAAATGGAAAACATGAAGTGAAATGAGGTGAATGGTTTATTATGAGGTATGGATGTGATGGAGACAATGGTATCTGAAAGTTTTTCAAGTGTTTGGATCTGATTTTACATCAGCATATTTCCTCTTTGTTGCTGATCATCCTCTTATGAAACAAATTGGTCTCTTAGAGAGACAACATTCTCTTGTAGTCATTTGTCCTTCCTCCAGGAACCTGCAAAAAAAAACTAATATTTCTTCTGCAATAGAATGTAAGATTATCAAAGGAGAAAGGTGATCAATCTCTCTAGTTATGATATTTACACACAAAACTAAGAATTTGTATTAATGAAACAAGTTCTCAAAGGAAAAATCAAAAGAATTTATACATGTTTTGGAATTAGTGCCTCAAGTTGAATGTTACTTCTTTTCAGCAATTTTTCCATTTCAAACTTTAATGATGGATTTCTCACTGTGTAGATCTTGTTGAGACCTTTCCAACGGTACTTGAATCATCAAAATCTGATTTTGTATGAGAAAGTTAGGCTGATTTGAACAATGAGGTTTTTCAGCTGCAGAATTGGAGAACAGCTGCGGAATTGGACATTAGCTGCAGAATGTCGACGGTTCTGTAGCTAAAAATCTTGAATAAAAAGTTAGCCATTCATCTTTCATCATCAGTCCAAAATTTAATCAATACCTTCAGAAAAGTGAGCAAATAACTAATTCATTTCATTGATTCAAATATTTTTTTATTTTTATTTTTTTTAAATCAAAACAAAATTGAAAAAGAGAAATGCATTTTTTTTTATTTTTTTTTTATTTTTTTTTATTTTTTTGAACTATTAACACAAAGTCACTATAGTGTTAGCTAGCTCATTTTTTTATTTTTTATTTTTATTTATTTTTAATTTTTTTTATTTTATTTTTTATTTTTTGTTGAAAATGCTAAATGTTTTCCATTACTATAAGACAACATTACATGGCATGCCCCCTCTTCCAGTTACCTAAATTCTTTGACACATCTTAGAAGCAACATTTACTACTCTACAAAAGGTCAACGGTTGCTCCTAAGCATAGCATTTAAAAACTAGACCATGTCAATTGCAATAGAAACAGGAGTCGGCCAAAAACATATTATTATGAAAATATACATCCATAGATATCAATAACCATATCCTGTACCATAGGCGGATCCATATCCACCAACCGTTTGACTGTTCACAGTGGATGAAAGATAAAAAGAATTTGAATTTTGGGCATAAGAACCATAACCAGCATCAACATTGTGCGTAACTTCTTATGACCTCCTACCATGAAATTCTGAATAAGTTGTTGCGCTATTTGAACTTGGGTATTAGTTCCCTTGATTTCTACTGTGATCATGCCACGATAGACTTCGATTTTGTTTAAAATTCGTCTTCTTGAAATCTATAAAACCGAATTATCAATGCAGAGTGTCGTTTCCAAACTCTCCACTGTACAAAACCGTTTTTTTCCTCACGCGGCAGGCAAAAATGGCCTTCAAAGAACCGAGAAATTATCCCAGACCGCCACGAATTTTGTAAAACGATTTCTGGGTTATCTAATTAGCCATGTTGGCGAAAAAACCCATTCCATTTTTTGAAATTCATTTTGGCTCGACGTAATTCACGTTTTAAAAATTATGTGTCAAATACAAATAAGGTTTTTGGAGATGTCGGGCAAAAAAATCGCTGTCGGTTAGTTCCGTAAGATTTCCGAGAATTAAATCTTGTGATCCTCCTCGTCACCTTCCCCGGACATCTTCAACTTGATTTGTCTCTGCAATATTGCCTATGGTAGATGTTATTATCTTGACTTGGTGTCACACAACAACGTTTTATCCTCTACCATAGCATTCTTGAGTTCGCCAAGGCACGTTTTGCCTTCTTTGCCATCTTCTCGAAAAAAATATTTATTATGAGACATCATGCAAGCATCTCCTTCACCATCTGTTTGGGAGTTCTTTCACCCAAGAAAATCCTTTCATTCCAAGCCAAGCCTAACGCTTGAATTCTCCATCATTTTGGGTATGGAAGCCGGCGTTTGCAATGCATTTCCAAGAAGCCAGGTAGTTGTAATAACTCTAAAACGTTTCTGTTTCAGGGAGTAGTACGAAAAAGGAAGCGCTGTGTATCCCAGTGTAGGAAAAATGTGATCCCCTGCAGTAATAAGCACAATGCTGCCTATTTGTAACACTGGCACAAACTTGCTGAGTATGCAGTTCCGAATTTCGCAATTTCGAACTATGGTATCAGCTTCTCTTTTTTTTTTTCAAATGATGCATTTTAATTTGTTTTATTATGTGATTTTGTTTTGATTTAATTTTTGTTTTTGTTTTATTGTTCAAATTTTTTTTTTTAAAGTTTGGTTTTTTTGTTTATTGATTTGATTTTTTTTTTTTTAATTTGTTAATAAAATGACATATGTAATATTTCAAAAATTAAAAATATACATATGTATTTTACTAAACAAAATAATTTATTCAATTTTTTTTCATTTTTTTGTTTTAAATGATTTGTTATTAAAATTATATATATATATATATATTTTCAAAATTTTTTTTTTTAAATATACATATATATTTTAGTAAACAAAACAATTTAAAAAAAAAAAAAAATCATTTTTTTTTTAATTAATTAATTGATTTGTTTAATTATATATGTTATATTTTTAAAAATTTAAAAATACACATATATATTCATTAAACAAAACAATTTATTGAAATCAAAGTTTTTCATGAAAACAATTTTTTTTTTTTTAAATTGTTGAATCAATTGAAATGATGAAGTTTTATTTTGTCTCTTTTTTTTCACATAACAATTCTTTTTCTAATCCTCCAGATCACACAAAGCGCAGGAGGAGAGCATACTCAAGAATTATTAAATTTTTTTTTTTACATAACAACTCTTTTTCTGATCCTCCAGATCACACGAAGTGCAGGAGGAGAGCATACTCAAGAATTATTAATTTTATTTTTTTTAGTTGTAAGAAATAAGGTCTCCTAATTACACTTCCCCGGCAACGGCGCCAAAATGTGTAGTCAATTTAGCATCCTAAATTGCTAACATAAATTATCAACCAGGGCTAGTAAATCAAGGAAGTGCAATTATGTGCTTGAAGACCTCCTTCCTTACTTCGTTGTATGTGTTTTTCGTATTGTTTTTATGTAACTGTCCTCCTGAAACCAACTCTTCTGAATTAACATGCAACTAGTCTATGGAATTCTACAGTCTGTTTGTCCATCATGATTGGTATTTTGGAAGAGTTCCTTCTTTTGGAAGAGTTTTTATAACAATCCTGACTGTGTAATTGAGTGCAAATGCAAGCATAAAGACTGAAAGCAATGAAAAACTAAGATATCATAGCCATCTCCCACTCGTCATTATGATATTTTGGACAAGCGTTTAAGAGCAAGAACAGCGATGGTACTTAGTGAAAACACACAACTAAAACGTTCAAGATCACAGTCATGCCTTGGACATCATAAGGATATTTTGGAAGAGTTTCTTCTTTTGGAAGAGTGTTTAGAACAAGTGTAACTGTGATAGTGAAAAAAAAGAAATTACAATTAAATCCTACAACACTATAGCCATTTCCCATTCATCATTATAATCTTTTGGAAGAGCTTCTTCTTGTGGAAGAGTTAGAATGAGTATAACTACAGTAACTAATAAAAACAACTACGAATTCAACTTCTAATCCTACAATACTATAGCCATTTCCCATTCATCATTATAATATTTTGGAAGAGCTTCTTCTTGTGGAAGAGTTAGAATGAGTATAACTACAGTAGTTAATAAAAACAACTACAAATTCAACTTCAGAAACGTAAAGGCAACTAAGATACTCAACATGATACAACCAAATCTTTTTCATCTAATAATGATATTTTGGAAGAGCATTTTAAGAAAAAGAATGATTGTAAGATAATGAGGATCTTTTAATCTAATTGCAAAAAGGAAAATGCTAATTAACTCAACATAATACAACCAAATCTCTTTCATCTAATTATGATATTTTGGAATATCATTTTAAGAAAAAGAATGATTGTAAGATGATGAGGATCTTTTAGTTAAACAAATAATTCAAGACATGAATTAAAAGCTACTTATCTAGAAAGCATGTAGAAGCCTCCTTGGATAGCAGGGGCCCTCTGCTACCAATTTGGTGAAGTCCTTCAGCTCCTTAAAGTTGTAATCAAAACATCATCAAAGACCTAAATTTCTTCATTGAAAATCTCACAAATCTACATCCCATTCCATCTTGAACTTTGTTACAAAATACTCCTATTTTCTCCTACTTCTTCATTGACCATGATAGGAGAAAGCTTCTCCTATTTATACAAAATATGAGGAGTCATCTCATTAATGAGAGTCCATGAATCTCTCCCTCCAGCTCTAGAGTTACAATCAAAATAGGAAATGATAAGACACATGTCTTTCTAGAATTTCAACACAACTTAAGAAAGGAGACACATATCCTCTTAGAGTTTCAATACAACAAGGCAGTGAGACACATATCCTCTTAGAGTTTCAATACAATAAGGAATTGAGACACATGTTCTCATGATCCCATGATCTTCTCCAACCAAATTCGAATTTGGCCTTAGAGTGCCACATAAGGGTCTTCTAGAAGTCTCCTTTTTGACCTACACATGTCACAAAACTCACAACACATATATAGATATATGAAACTATGTTAATTTTCTAGTTTCTAATCATAAATTCACTTTAAATACATAAAATAAATAACCTTGGAAAACAAGGATCCTAACCCATATATTTATGAAAAATGGTTACTTGATGTAGGGCTTTAGGTCAGATGGCTATGAAATAAGAGCTAGATGGTTATGACATAATGGAAATATGTATGAATATGGAAAACACTTTTGAGACTCAACATACCCCCCAACTGAAGTTGTTGCATGTCCTCATGCAACTATTGCAATGATTCATTTGTCCATGAGTTGATCTTTGACTCATATAAATTCGTTCCAAACTTTGCTTCTTGATATTTTCTTTTTGGCAAAGTATAATACACTTGATTGCAACCATTTTTTTTTTTTTTTTTTTAATGGTTGGTTCTTGTGTAACAACCAATTCTTTTTGAGCAATGGTTCTTGTGTAACAATGCTTTATTTTCTTTGTTGCATCAAATTTCATGAAAACATTTACAATCAATTACTTCATCAATGAATTGATCATTTGCAAGGCATATAATCTTTTGGATCATATTGCAACAATAGTTGGTTGGGAAGTATATGTGGATGGAAATGAAATGAAAATGTGTGATAGTGTATGACATGTGGATATGAAATGATGTCCTTTCCCCCCAACTAAAGATATGACAATGTGAAAAAGGGAGTGAGGAATTTTTCCAAAGTTACAATTTTAGCATTCTAATGAATTACATGACTAAAAATTAGAAAACAACATACCTTCACTTACCTTAAATGTGGATGAGTTGTGCATGTGTGGTGGCTACAAAATTCTGATCATATTCTTCTTCAAGTGGCTGAACAAGAGGAGTCATGGATAAAGAGATGAGATGACTTTTTATTGCTCCTACTAAAACTTGTTGAATCTGCTACAAAATGCTGAAAATAATAGTCTTCATGTCTTCAAAACTCATTGGCACAATTCCTACTATATGAAAGATGTTCTGATGTCAAACATAGTAAGAAATTGTTGACTTAGTGGCCATTAATGGATGCCACTAGTCAACACGAGAACTCTCACCATTGATGACAATGAGAGTCAAGATGCCCAAACTCATCTTGCTAGGTACGAATGATTTTGTTGTTGTCGAGTCACCTAGAAGATTTGACGAATAAGGGACATTAATGTATTCCCATTGTTTGTCAGCATGAGAACTTGCCATTAAGGCATGCAAGCCTCAAGATGTTTTTACAAAGAACTTAGACTCAAAGGACTATGGACTCAATAATTTGCATTGAAGCAGGGCTTATTTGCGGAATGAAAATGACAAGAAATGGAAGATGAAAATGGAAGATGGCAATGGAGAGTAGAAATGGCAATGGGCAATAAGCATGTGAATGAGCCTCTTGCTTTTATTTGTGGGTTATGAATGGACAAAAGGAAATGGAAAGTGGATGTGAATGTAAATGGAAAGTATGAAGTGAAATGAGGTGAATGGTTTATTATGAGGTATGGATGTGATGGAGACAATAGTATCTGAAAGTTTTTCAAGTGTTTGGATCTGATTTTGCATCAACATATTTCCTCTTTGTTGTTGATCATCCTCTTATGAAACAAATTGGTCTCTTAGAGAGACACCATTCTCTTGTAGTCATTTGTCCTTCCTCCTGGAACCTGCAAAAAAAACTAATACTTTTTCTGCAATGGAATGTAAGATTATCAAAGGGAGAGAGGTGATCAATCTCTCTAGTTATGATATTTACACACAAAACTAAGAATTTGTATTAATGAAACAAGTTTTCAAAGGAAAAATCAAAAGAATTTATACCTGTTTTGGAATTAGTGCCTCAAGTTGAATGTTGCTTCTTTTCAGCAATTTTTCCATTTCAAACTTTAATGATGGATTTCTCACTGTATAGATCTTGTTGAGACCTTTCCAACGGTACTTGAATCATCAAAATCTGATTTTGTATGAGAAAGTTACGCTGATTTGAACAATGAGGTTTTTCAGCTGCAGAATTGGAGAACAGCTGCGGAATTGGACATTAGCTGCAGAATGTCGACGGTTCTGTAGCTAAAAATCTTGAATAAAAAGTTAGCCATTCATCTTTCATCATCAGTCCAAAATTTAATCAATACCTTCAGAAAAGTGAGCAAATAACTTATTCATTTCATT
This sequence comes from Pinus albicaulis, assembly GCA_034641835.2. Taxonomy (NCBI): domain Eukaryota; kingdom Viridiplantae; phylum Streptophyta; class Pinopsida; order Pinales; family Pinaceae; genus Pinus; species Pinus albicaulis. The sequence continues at coordinate 33,884 of JAXQQM020073245.1, read as the reverse complement.
GATTCAAAATTATTATTATTATTATTATTATTTTTTTTATTTTTTTTTAAATCAAAACAAAATTGAAAAAGAGAAATGCATTTATTTTTGTTTTTATTTATTTATTTATTTTTTTTATTTTTTTTTGAACTATTAACACAAAGTCACTATAGTGTTAGGTAGCCTTCTTTTTTTTTTTTCTTTTTTTAAATGCCAAATGTTTTCCATTACTATAAGACAACATTACATGGCATGCCTCCTCTTCCAGTTACTTGAATACTTTGACACATCTTAGAAGCAACATTTACTACTGTACAAAAGGTCAACGGTTGCTCCTAAACATAGCGTTGAAAAACTAGACCATGTCAATTGCAATAGAAACTGGAGTCGGCCAAAAACATAATATAATGAAAATATACATCCATAGATATCAATAACCATATCCTGTACCATAGGGGGATCCATATCCACCAACCGTGTGACTGCTCTCAGTGGATGAAAAATAAAAAGAATTTGAATTTTAGGCATAAGAACCATAACCAGCATCAACATTGTGCGTAACTTCTTATGACCTCCTGCCATGAAATTCTGAATAAGTTGTTGCGTTGTTTGAACTTGGGTATTAGTTCCCTTGATTTCTACTGTGATCATGCCACGATAGACTTCGATTTTGTTTAAAATTCGTCTTCTTGAAATCTATAAAACCGGATTATCAATGCAGAATGTCGTTTCCAAACTCTCCACTGTACAAAACCGTTTTTTTTCCTCACGCGGCAGGGGAAAATGGGCTTCAAAGAACCGAGAAATTCTCCCAGACCGCCACGAATTTCATAAAACGATTTCTGGGTTATCTAATTGACCCTGTTGGCGAAAAAACCCATGTTTCCATTTTTTGAAATTCATTTCGGTTTGATCAGAATTCACGTTTTAAAATTATGTGTCAAATACAGTTGCGTTTTTGGAGATGCTTTGGCAAAAAAATCGTTCTTTGGTTAGTTCCGTAAGATTTCTGAGAATTAAATCTTTGCATCCTCCTCGTCACCTTCCTGGACATCTTCATCTTGATTTGTCTTGCAAATATTGCCTATGTAAAGAGTGTTATTATCTTGACTTGGTGTCACACAACAACGCTTATCCTTCACCTGAGCATTCTTGAGTTCAGTCAAGGCACGTTTTACCTCTTTGCCATCTTCTGAAAAATCTTTATTATGAGACATCATGCAAGCGTCTCCTTCACCATCTTGTTTGGGAGTTCTTTCACCCAGCAAAATCCTTTCATTCCAGTTGCTCTTAACGCTTGAATTCCCCATCATTTTGGGTATGGAAGCCGGCGTTTGCAATGCATTTCCAAGAAGCCAAGTAGTTGTAATAACTCTAAAGCGTTTCTGTTTCAGGGAGTAGTACGAAGGAGGAAGCGTTGTGTATCTCAGTGTAGGAAAAATGTGATCCCCTGCAGTAATAAGCACAATGCTGCCTATTTGTAACACTGGCACAAACTTGCTAAGTATGCAGTTCCGAATTTCACAATTTCGAACTATGGTGTCGGCCTTTTTTTTTTTTCAAATGATGCATTTTAATTTGTTTTATTATGTGATTTTGTTTTGATTTAATTTTTGTTTTTGTTTTATTGTTCAAAACTTTTTTTTTTCAAAAGTTTGGTTTTTGTTTATTGATTTGATTTTTTTTTTTTAATTTGTTAATAAAATGACATATGTAATATTTCAAAAATTAAAAATATACATATGTATTTTACTAAACAAAATAATTTATTCAATTCTTTTTCAATTCTTTTTTAAATGATTTGTTATTAAAATTATATATATATATATATATTTTCAAAAAAAAAATTTAAAAATATACATATATATTTTAGTAAACAAAACAATTTAAATTTTTTTTTTTTTTAATTAATTAATTGATTTGTTTAATTATATATGTTATATTTTTAAAAATTTAAAAATACACATATATATTCATTAAACAAAACAATTTATTGAAATCAAAGTTTTTCATGAAAACAAAATTTTTTTTTTTAAATTGTTGAATCAATTGAAATGATGAAGTTTTATTTTGTCTCCTTTTTTTTTTCACATAAAAATTCTTTTTCTAATCCTCCAGATCACACAAAGCGCAGGAGGAGAGCATACTCAAGAATTATTAATTTTTTTTTTTTTTACATAACTTTTTTTCTGATCCTCCAGATCACACGAAGTGCAGGAGGAGAGCATACTCAAGAATTATTAATTTTTTTTAGTTGTAAGAAATAAGGTCTCCTAATTACACTTCCCCAGCAACGGCGCCAAAATGTGTAGTCAATTTAGCGTCCTAAATTGCTAACATAAATTATCAACCAGGGCTAGTAAACTGATGAAGTGTGGTGCACTATATGTGCTTAAGTGACCTCTTCCTTACTTCGTTGTATGTGTTTTTCGTATTGTTTTTATGTAATCTACCTCCGGAGTGCTCTAACTGAATTAACATGCAACTAGTCTATGGAATTCTACAGTCTGTTTGTCCATCATGATTGGTATTTTGGAAGAGTTCCTTCTTTTGGAAGAGTTTTTAGGAACAATCCTGACTGTGTAATTGAGTGCAAATGCAAGCATAAAGACTGAAAGCAATGAAAAACTAAGATATCATAGCCATCTCCCACTCGTCATTATGATATTTTGGACAAGCGTTTAAGAGCAAGAATGAACATACTTAGTGGAAAACACACAACTAAAACGTGCTCAAGATCACAAATATGCCTTTGACATCATAAGGATCTTTTAAGAGTTTCTTCTTTTGGAAGAGTGTTTAGAACAAGTGTAACTGTGATAGTGAACAAAAAGAAATTACAATTAAATCCTACAACACTATAGCCATTTCCCATTCATCATTATAATCTTTTGGAAGAGCTTCTTCTTGTGGAAAAGTTAGAATGAGTATAACTACAGTAACTAATAAAAGCAACTATGAATTCAACTTCTAATCCTACAATACTATAGCCATTTCCCATTCATCATTATAATCTTTTGGAAGAGCTTCTTCTTGTGGAAGAGTTAGAATGAGTAATACTACAAAGTATTAATAAAACAACTACAAATCTAACTTCGAAATTTAAAGGCAAATAAGATACTTAAATAATATTGAAGCAACCAAATCTTTTTCATCTAATAATGATATTTTGGAAGAGCATTTTAAGAAAAAGAATGATTGTAAGATAATGAGGATATTTTAATCTAATTGCAAAACAGAAAATGCTAATTAACTCAACATAATACAACCAAATCTCTTTCATCTAATTATGATATTTTGGAAGATCATTTTAAGAAAAAGAATGATTGTAATATGATGAGGATCTTTTAGTTAAACAAATAATGCAAGACATGAATTAAAAGCTACTTATCTAGAAAGCATGTAGAAGCCTCCTTGGATAGCAGGGGCCCTCTGCTACCAATTTGGTGAAGTCCTTCAGCTCCTTAAAGTTGTAATCAAAACATCATCAAAGAACTGAATTTCTTCATTGAAAATCTCACAAATCTACATCCCATTCCATCTTGAACTTTGTTACAAAATACTCCTATTTTCTCCTACTTCTTCATTGACCATGATAGGAGAAAGCTTCTCCTATTTATACAAAATATGAGGAGTCATCTCATTAATGAGAGTCCATGAATCTCTCCCTCCAACTCTAGAGTTACAATCAAAATAGGAAATGATAAGACACATGTCTTTCTAGAATTTCAACACAACTTAAGAAAGGAGACACATATCCTCTTAGAGTTTCTATACAACAAGGAAGTGTGACACATATCCTCTTAGAGTTTCGATACAACAAGGAAGTGAGACACATGTTCTCATGATCCCATGATCTTCTCCAACCAAATTCGAATTTGGCCTTAGAGTGCCACATAAGGGTCTTCTAGAAGTCTCCTTTTGACCTACACATGTCACAAAACTCACAACACATATATAGATATATGAAACTATGTTAATTTTCTAGTTTCTAATCATAAATTCACTTTAAATACATAAAATAAATAACTTTGGAAAAAAAGGATCCTAACCCATATATTTATGAAAAATGGTTACTTGATGTAGGGCTTTAGGTCAAATGGCTATGAAATAAGAGCTAGATGGTTATGACATAATGGAAATATGTATGAATATGGAAAACACTTTTGAGACTCAACAGTTGGTGCATGGATGATTGAAAAAGAAACCTCTCCTTGTAGAAACACTCTTCATTGAAGTTAATATTTAGAGCATGTTTTGCATGGTTTCTTGAGTCAGAGTCTCACTATACTTCATACGTCCATTCCCCCTCCGCAAGACTAATAACAAAGTACACTAAAAACAAAGCGATAATAAAATCAATCTAATAAATCTTTTTTGAGCTCACACAAACAGTAGTTCAGGCTAGGATCTTGGGTTAGGAAAGTGAGAAAACTACCCAAGATCTCCAAACTTGAAAACTAGAGTCATTAACGAGTGAAATCCTGCTGCACTCACATTATTGGGACTGTTCCTTTACCGGAGCTCAGCGCGAGACAACACTTGGGTGCACTAGAAAGTAGCCCGCCTTCGACTGCATCCTATGGGTGTGTTATATATTGGGGTTCCCTTCAGGGATGTCGAAACTAGATCGGGGATCTAGGTATTCTGCCCATATAGCACACTGTCCTTGACCGTGGACCCCCCTGATGATGTCTGTGATTTTAGGTATCCTTAGTGGCCATACTTTTAGGGACTTACACAAGGTGACTGGGATGGGCTATCTTAGTACCTGAAACAGACAGACCCACTCTAGCTTCGGTCTTTAGGAGGGTACTCATCTTCACGAGAGTGCTTACACCTATCATTTGAGGTTCGGGCGAAGCTCTAGAGTGACCGTAACTGTACTTTCTACCAACCCTCTCCGTATGCTATTGTGATACTGGATTTCATCACTAGTGAACAGTAGTACTCAGACATGGCACCCTATTCTGGCTGCTTGCTGATTGATTTTAGAGAGTCTTTTCTTTTTAGTAGTTGTGTGGATACTGTCATTTGAGACTTCATAATACATCACATTTTAAAATTTGTTAAAATTAAACCGGTCACCGTGGCGTCCCCTGACCCACGCCGTCTGTCTCGACGACAACAAGGTCTACCTCCTCTCACCCTAGAGGAAAGATTGAACCTTGGTGAACCCGGGCCTTCTACGGAAGAGCAGTCTCCTCTGACTAATCTGGATTATCACATAGACCCTTATCAGCCGGAACTCCCGGAGGACCCTTTCACTGAAGGCGTTGTACCTAATTACAATCCTCCGCTCACTGATCCGTTAGGACCTGTGATAGTCCAGATTCCACCACGCCCAGATATGTCTGCGGCCACACCAACATCTATTTCACCACCGGCATCCACAGGGACGATGCCAATGGCAACCATCCTTGGTTCGCCACCATCCTCCCCACCAGTGGTCAGTTCTATGCCATTACTGGGTAACCCCAGTAGTCAACATATGCCTACCCCCAACCCTATGGTCAACACAACTGTCAGTAGTTTACCGAACCCTTCGGCATCTACTCCTACCGTGACCACGTTGGGAACCACGGTAGCTCCTCCCACGAGCACGACTACTTCGGTGCCCTTTAGCAACCCTTTCGGTTGGAACCCTCTATTGAGTTCAAACCCCCTGGCTGCTATACCAGGGGGCAGTGTTATCAGTACACAGGTAGCAGGGAATATTTCTCTTCCTATGCAATCCTTAGGACAAATGAGACAACCCATTGTAAATACTATCCCCTTAAGTGGTTTAAACATAGGTGTAGGATCTATACCGTTGCCAAATTATGCAAATACTAGTATACCTCCGAGAAACTCTATTGCATCCATTTGGACTAACCAACCCCAACCTCCGTCTGGAGTGGGAGGGCACTTTTACGCTGGGGGCAACCAACCATTTGTCCCTCAATACAACATGCCCTATGGACAGCAACTGTATGTTCCTACTCCTCCACCTATGGGAGGTTTTTATCAAAGTCCCACTTACCCTTCTAGTAACACATGGATGGGGGGACCCTATGGTCCAAATAGTCAGCCCATACTGCCTTGGTTAGACTCGAGGGCAAATCCACAATTTCCATTCTTGGCAGCTTTGGACATACCCAACATCCATAAGCTGACGAACGACCCCATCAACCACAACTCGCTTTGGCCTCCAATACCGCATAAGATTCCTTTCGATATCCCGAAGTTCGACGGGAAGCATGGGGACGACCCGGCCGCACACATCACTACCTTCCATTTATGGTCCATATCCAATTCCATGGTAGATGATAGTGTCCGACTCCGACTGTTTTCCCGCACCCTTACAGGCAATGCCGCCAAGTGGTACATTGAATTACCACGTGCCGCCATCAATATGTTTGGTGCTTTAGCAACGGAGTTCTTAAAGAACTTCCAACTACCAATTAGAGTGGAAACCGGAACAGAATTGTTAACATCGCTGCGCCAAGACACCTCCACCCACATCTCTGACCATATTCATGAATGGAGATGAAGGAGGAGGCTAGTCAAAGCGCCAATACCGGACCATCTCTTGGCCAATTGGTTTTGCAAGTCTCTTTTACCCCACATCTCTAAAGACATTGGCCTTTCTGGTGCAGTGACAGAAGATCAATGTATTCGTCGTGCCCAACACTTGGATTTAATCTATTCACAATCCGACACGCTTTACGATCTGCTTCCCCACGCCCCTGGTAACCCAAACCCTCCGGCTACTCAGAAAACCGGAGCTCATGCCGATGGTCTCGTTGGCACGATCTCTGGTGTAGCCACCAATCAGTCTCGGGGGAAAACCTCCCAGCCATCCTCGACTGCCACCGCCCCCCACCAAACGACTCCTCTCCCTTCCACTGAGGTAAATTCGGTGCAAAACTCACAAAAACCTAGCGGAAAATATCGAAAGAATAAGAAGAAAACATCTTCTTCGGGAGAGCAGTCTGATAATCAGAATAACGCTAATCAGAAAAATGCTGCTAGAAACGACAAAGGAAAGGATAAACCCATGAAATTTCCTTTTAAAATATGTGCAGAGGACCACTTGACATACAAATGTCCTCGGTTGCAGGAATGCACCGATTTTATTGCTAACAAGGAGTCTGGGAGAACACCTGCCGTTCTTCACAATCCTTTCCCCAATCAACAGCAGCAACATCAACATATGGTTGACAACCCGCCACAACCCCATCAACGGGGCAATGGTGGTTCGCATCCTTCTGGCGAAGGACCATCTGCCATTTATGGCATCGAGAGTGTTGACCTTCAAACTCGCACCAAGCTTTATGGAAATCCTACCATAGATGCTCAGGAACCTGGAACTAGTTCCAATCCGCCGCCGCCCAACGATTTACATATCGAAAGGCCTACTGTTGAACCTGTAATTCGTCCCCCCAAAGGGACACTTCGACGCATGACTCATAATACCTCTGCACGTGTAGCCCAAAACTACAATATTGTAGAAGATTTGGCGCAGGCACCGTCAGCTATGTCTGCACTTGAAGTATTACAAACCTGTCCAGCACAAAGGAAAGCCTTGCTTTCGGCCATTGGTGGAATAGATCCCCAGGATTCCATGCTAGCAGTATTTGATATGGAAAAGGCCAAACCTCGCCTCTCACATCAACTCGCATTCCAGGTGCAGGTTGTGTCGAAAGGGAGACCCATCCATCGCACTGTCATAGACGAAGGTGCTTCGACCTGCGTTATGTCACAAGCTTGCTGGCTGAATTTAGGTTCTCCTACTCTAACCCCGCCATCGAATTCCCTCAAAGCTTTCGATGGCCACACTTTCCTACCAAAAAGATACCTTGCTAGCTTTCTCATCACTCTGAGTGGGAAAACGGTAAACGTGGACGTTGAAGTCGTAGAGCGTCATCTCGACTATAATCTATTGCTCGGTCGCAGTTGGTCTTATGCTATGACCGCCATCGTGTCTTCAGTCTTCCGACTCATCCTATTTCCATTGGATGGGAAAATAGTCACGGTCGATCAGCTATCCTTCTGCACCCCTGATTATTCCACTTTACCAAGTAGCTCGGTACCCCTAATAGGAGGTGTCCCTGACTCTTACGTCAGTATCGGTACCGGTCTTCTGAAGGCATCTTCCCTACTGGGTTGTTTTCCTCTACCGCCGCCGCAGATCCCAAACACGGTTGCAATGATATCCACCTCTTCGGATGGCTCTATCGACCCATGGATCATCCCGACACCTTCAGATATTGATTCCTATGGAGATCAGATGCCACTTTCGCCGGTTGAGTTGGCTTACCAAGCCATCCAAACCGCATCTGAACCCTCCACTAATATGGTTTCGACCACAGGTACAACCCTCTCTCCCATAACAGCTCTCTCTAAGGATCTCCTCAATGAAGTCTGGCCTACAGACGAAGCTATTCGAGAGATCATGTCATTAGAAGAACGACCTTGGGGAGAGTTCCACCATCGCGCTTCGACGATTGATTCGGAGGCGATAAAAAATGAAATCCCGTCTTTTGACCAACCTGAGATAATTCCCTCCTCTTATACGAATGTCCACACTATCGATTCAGAGGGGAACATAGGTAATCTTTCCAAGACGCTACTCATTGATATCTCGTTCAAGACATGTATCATGGAAAATATTCTGTATTGCTTTTCAAATATCACACCTTTCCAACTTGCTTTCGGCCTGGAAGCAGTACTTCCAATCGAGTGCGAAATCCCATCACTCAAACTCGCCATTGAGCTCCTGCCTGGCACCACCGCCACAGAAGAGCGCTTGCTCTCGCTCGATCATTTGGATGAAACTCGTCGAGATGCTACATTAGCACTCGAAGCTCACCAGCGCCGAGTTAAAGCTCAATACGACAAATCTGTCAAGCCTCGTTCTTTCTAAGAGGGCGATCTTGTTCTACTTTATGATAAAAAACACGACCTCTTGGGGGCAGGAACACTCCAACCATTGTGGCTCGGTCCTTACATCGTTACTAAATCCCTCTCAAAAGGAGCTTACGAACTACAGGACTGTAATGGAATTCCACTCGAGGAGCCCCGCAACGGGCTCTATCTGAAGAAGTATTTTGCCTAGTTTCGCACTAGGCATATGCTTTGTAATTTTATGTATATAAGTTTTGCCTATTTTTATTTTGATGCTTCTGGATTATTTGTTTGGTTTAAGGTGTTTTTCTCATGTAATCTTTTTCTTTCGCACAGATGTCATCACATTCGTTATCATACGTCGGGTATGCGACAGTGCTAGTCGTCACACTAGACACATTGCTTCAGCTGCTTGGGTTCTCTATACTCCTGAGTCAAACCTTCTTGGTTCCGGGGGGATCTTCCTGTGTAACTTGAGCACGTTCCTAGAGAATTTAATGCATTAGCCAATTCTTTGGCAAATTATGTGTTAGATTGGCATTTGTCACATTTATTGTAAAAGATTTACTCATGAGTACGTATATTTTTATCCCATCAAAAAATGCATAAAAATTTAAAAACACAAAATCACCAAAAATATATATATATACATATGTCATGTCCAGTACACAGTAAACATCAAAAAGAAAAAATCTCCCAAAACTTGGGGTGTTTTACAAAATTTGGCTACACTAAGCCATGCTCTGACATTAATACATCTACTCGACCAGCTAAGCCTGATGCTCATAATAGCATACAACTGCTCTAGCTATCCTCCTCAGAGGAACCAGGTATCTCTCCGGCACACCCACAGTATGCCGCTGCAGAAGAACTGGAACCTCCTGCATAGGAAGCGGCGGTATACCCATACTCAGACCCTCCAGGTTCCTGGAGAGTTCATGTAAAATTTGGGTATCATCGTCGTCACCGGCTTCCGCATCCTCTACAGGTGCGCCAGCCCCGGGTAGCTGCAATCCTCGCCGTGCATAGCGAGGGGCCCCAGCTGGATGAACAGGTGCCACATCTGTGTCAAGCAAGCAAAAGTTTCATGTAAAAACTACATTTTCACCCCTTTCTAAACAAAAAAAAAAAATTTTTACATAAACATTCAAAAGCTAAAAACAAAAAATTTCTTTGAAAAGCACTGATCATTTTTTCTTACCATCGGGCCCCCACTGGGTGCCAGGGGGCAAGACTAACTCGGGATCACCTGTGAAGTTCATCACTACATAGGGATAATCCTCAATCATGATGATCTGAGAGTCCATCCAATCAAAAAATCCCTCATCAAAACAGTGACGGACGGGACCCTCTCCAGTCCGTGGAAGCAAAGTGGCCCACCGATCCTGCCTCGGCTCGCGTGGACCCAATGGCGCTGTAGGGATCCTGGGCCTCATCAGTGGTATCCGCTCCAGTATGAAAGAAACAATCAGTGTTTCGTACCCAAACTCTCTTTGAGTACGGGTCTTACATGCAGTAAGCTCTGCTCGGACCCGACGAACCACACCGTCACACCAGTCGAAAACCTGAGGCTGCATACAATCCAAGGCTAGGAGCATCTGAGCCTTGGTCACCACATGCTGACTCTTGGCACCTGCCAAGCGAACAATCATCTATAGAATAGACCGCAAGGGTCTCAAAGTCACCTGTGCAATAGGTATCCGGTTACTCACAGCCTGGGTGCCACGTATGCAGTGCGCATGGATCAAATCAGTAGTAGAACGAGGGTCAGCTCTGGACCCCGTCAAGTTGGGCCTCGCCCCACGACATGACAAGCTGGTCAAAAAGTAAACATCATCTTTTTCGATGGCGAGCTCGTTGCCACCAATTCGAAAGACATGATGCCGTTCGTCCCACTGCTGGATCAGCCACCTCAGGAGGTCCTCTTGACCCCTCATCAGTTCTAAACGGGCATACTTAAGCAATCCGCACCTCCGGAGAGCCATTAAACTTGCCGCATCCATCACCATCTCTCGTTCTTCCCGCTCATGCTCTCTCTCTCGCCAGATACTCATGATTAACAGCTGAACACCTGCAAATGCAACATTTCCAACCGATTAAAATTTGCCTGGACCACTTCAAAAATGGAAAAATTGAATTGTTAGAAAGCATGTTGCGCCTAACGCGGGCACTAATACAAAACAGAGCGTTCTAACGTGCACTTACCTCACGGGTTATGCGTTCAACGCGGTGGTTGTACTCCTGACCCACGTTAGGCGCAAATATTTTTTCTAGGGCCTCAAAATTTCCTAATTTTAAACCAGCAAAAACTAAAAAATTGGCAATTAAATGATAACAGGAGGTTCTAGCTCTTACCTGGATCTCACGGAATAGAAGACTGTTGCCCGGATTGACCGTAATCGTCAGCTGAAATTTTCACCCCTTTTTCCACTCCAGAGCTTCTTCACAGCACTCAAAATAGTGAAAATGAATGTCTTCTGACCTTCTTATAGCAAATTCTGGGGCATGACTCTCTTAAGTCAGTCGGAAAAGTCGTGATTCCTCGCTGTACACATGTCGCAACTCTCGAGATTTGGTACTGATGATTCTAATAAGGGATCAAGATTTATGTGCAGACATACTCATGTTTTATCGAGCATTCTTTTTATGGTATTTTTCTTGCTCGTTAATCCGAAAAACCTCGAGTTCTCTTCTTTGGGCTCGTTAAACTTATACGAAGTTGGCTTCGAGCACTCTTTTTTGGTCTTTTCTTGCTCGTTAATCCGAAAAACCTAAAGTTTTCTTCTTCAGACTCATTAAAACTATGGAGAAGTACTGAGCATTCTTTTTAGGAATCTTTTTCTCGCTCATAAAACTGAAAAAATCCCGAGTCACCTTTGTCAGACTCGTTAAACTATTGAGACAGAGAACAAGGAGCCATTCTTTTCCTCTTTTTCAAAGCTCTTTAAACAGAAAAAGTAAATCGAGTTTTCTCCGCATGACTCGTTAAAATTTCACGGAGGTACCGAGTTTTCTTTGTTGGACTTGTTAAAATTTCACAAAGAATATTGAGTTTACTTCGTCTCCTCGTACTCATAACAAAATGAGGTAGACGTCCATTGAACACAGATTTCTCACTTTTCCGGATTCGATGGACTAACTTACGGAAAATGAACTGTTTCGGGCTTACTATTACCCCTTTGCCGTGCCCGGTTATCAAGACATGACAAAGGTACCCCAATGGAGTCGTCTTTTACGACATTTTTCAGACTCTCTAAACATGAAAAATTCACCGAGTTTACTCGTCTGGAATCATTAAACCTAATCAGACAGGACATGAAGTTGTCTTTTATGACATTTTTTCAGACTCTCTAAACATGAAAAATTCACCGAGTTTTCTCATCTGGACTCGTTAAATCTAATCAGATGGGGCACAGAGTTGTCTTTCCTGACATTTTTTAGACTCTCTAAACATGAAAAATTCATCGAGTTTGCTCATCTGGACTCGTTAAATCTAATCAGATGGGGCACAGAGTTGTCTTTCCTGACATTTTTCAGACTCTCTAAACATGAAAAATTCACCGATTTTACTCGTCTGGACTCGTTAAACTTAATCATACAGGGAAAAATTTGGACAAAATGGATACTACCTCTGTTACATTTTCAAAAAGGTCAATTTGGCAGCAAAATTCTTGAACATGGCACTTCCCAAAAAACTCTTTCGCAGTTAGCCGAACCCTACCATCTATGAGTATTAGCCTTCATTTCCCAGTGTCCCTGCACCGGTAAAATCCTAACACACTCTTTGGTGTTCAACACGCTTCAGCTGCCTAGTACCCTGCTAGAGTGCCTTCTATTGTTCAAGCAGATCTCGCTATCTACTGCTCCTGCTATCAACCAAACCGTTCATTATGCCAGAAATTATTTGTCGTCTGACGTTCCCATTTACTCTTCCTTATCTCAAATCATAAACAAAATCAGTTGGTTTCCGTTTCGTGTTGACTGATGTAGGACGCCTCAGTGCCTACCTTTCAATAGATCACTTCTTATCGACTTCAACACCTCATCTAGGAAGTTGATCCAGAAACCCATCAGTACCCAGATACTTGCAGACATCAGTGGCAGGTAGTCTTGTGTTTGATCAAGGGTCTTCATCATTGGCTCTTGGTCGAATGATTCTACGAGTGTTCGACTTCAACTCCTTTTATTCACACTCGCTAGATTGTACTGGGAATCTTAGGGACCATCATCATTATCGATGGCCACCTTCGCGTCTGTTAACAGTTTTCATTATTGACTGGTAATCAGACGATTTCTCACATGTTCGACGACAACTCCCTCATTCACATGTTGAGAAATATGCAGTTTAAGTGAATCGGCGGTCAAGACCTTGGGGCAAAAGGCTACACCATTAAAGTTGTGTTCCCTTCCCCAAGCTGCGATATTGTTTATGGAGATAGCTTCTTTAGCCTGATCCTGTTATGACAGACACTTCCACATTGTGCCTATTGGTGGACAGATTCTTCATATCTCTATTCTAGAGAAATCATGTTGTTTAAAGCTACTGAGCATGGGACATGCCCGACTCTAGGCAAATACTATATTTTCTGACATATGTTGTTGTTTCAGGTTTTCCTCAGTCTTTCAATCTCTCTCTATCTCTACAAATTATAAATTATTTCGGCCATCGTCTTCGTCTCTGACCTCACACTTTAGGGGGCATCTGTTACAGGTCAAAATACCTCCTCATCAGCTCAGAGGGGAAGACAAATATGGAATAAGTACAAAGACCTAAGTTAAACCTATTTCTGCCAGGGTAACGCCTATGTAGAACAGAACAAGAGCGTTATAACGCAGGCAAGCAGTGCATTGGCCGCGTTAGTGACTAGGGCAACGCTCTGTTTACACTGAAGGGAAGCGTTACCCGTGTTTTAAGTTTGAATTGGGAAAAGAGCGCGGAAAATGATTTGAATCTCCGACTTTCCCTCACAAAGGAGTCAGTTGACAAAGGAAACTGCAGAAGCACCAGTTCATTATTGGTCATTGCCATAGAAGACTGAACTCCAAAAGAGGCAAAAGCATGGAGATCAAAGAAACATCTAAGCTTTTTCCATTCCAAACTAGTGGAAAGAGAAGGGCAACAATGGCCTTCTCCCTCTCCTATAAGAAGGAGCTGAAGGCTCTTAATTGAAGGTCGAAGGATTGCTCGAGGTTCTTGTATACTTGTGGAATAGAGAATAGTGTGACATTGTGAAGGCCAAGAGTCAAAGAGGCTCCTAGAGAGCTTGTTGACTTGGACTTCTTCACTAGAGAGAGAAGAGAGATTGGGAGACTGAGGAGGGCTTGGTACAACCAATGGTTGTAATCCTCCTTCTTTCAAAATCAATAGAACTGTGTTCGTTTTGTCCATTCAATGCTTAATGTTATCATTGTTGTTTCAATATTTACTTAGTATGATATGAATGGCTCAGATGTGTATAATCTAAATGTTTGTAGTATATTGATTTAATTGATAGGATACTTGTTATATTAGAAATCACACGGGTGCTTTGACTGATTGCAGGTCTCAGATTTGGAGCCGGCGAAGGACTCTTACTTTGCTGCACAGCGCTCTCCAAGGGATTCCAAGACCGTCAAAGAGGTAATTCTCTATTGTATTCCTTCAAGTTATTTCAAGCTAATATGAACATACTCATGCCAACTTTGTGAACAGCATAGCTAATCTTACTGTCTGCCTCGGGCACCGGAAAGCCCTGAGAGGGATATACGAAAACTCACCACCCAAGAGTCTTTTCTTTTTAGTAGGTGTGTGGTTACTGTCATTTGAGACTTCATAATACATCACATTTAAAATTTGTTAAAATTAAACCAGTCACCGTGGCGTCCCCTGACCCACGCCGTCTGTCTCGACGACAGCAAGGTCTACCTCCTCTCACCCTAGAGGAAAGATTGAACCGTGGTGAACCCGGGCCTTCTACGGAAGAGCAGTCTCCTCTGACTAATCTGGATTATCACATAGACCCTTATCAGCCGGAACTCTCGGAGGACCCTTTCACTGAAGGCATTGTACCTAATTACAATCCAACGCTCACTGATCCGTTAGGACCTATGATAGTCCAGATTCCACCACGCCCAGATATGTCTGCGGCCACACCAACATCTATTTCACCACCGGCATCCACAGGGACGATGCCAATGGCAACCATCCTTGGTTCGCCACCATCCTCCCCACCAGTGGTTAGTTCTATGCCACTACTGGGTAACCCCAGTAGTCAACATATGCCTACCCCCAACCCTATGGTCAACACAACTGTCAGTAGTTTACCGAACCCTTCGGCATCTACTCCTACCGTGACCACGTTGGAAACCACGGTAGCTCCTCCCACGAGCACGACTACTTCGGTGCCCTTTAGCAACCCTTTCGGTTGGAACCCTCTGTTGAGTTCAAACCCCCTGGCCGCTATACCAGGGGGCAGTGTTATCAGTACACAGGTAGCAGGGATATTTCTCTTCCTATGCAATCCTTAGGACAAATGGGACAACCCATTGTAAATACTATCCCCTTAAGTGGTTTAAACATAGGTGTAGGATCTATACCGTTGCCAAATTATGCAAATACTAGTATACCTCCGGGAAACTCTATTGCATCATTTGGACTAACCAACCCCAACTTCCGTCTGGAGTGGGAGGGAACTTTTACGCTGGGGGAAACCAACCATTTGCCCCTTAATACACTATGCCCTATGGACAGCAACTGTATGTTCCTACTCCTCCACCTATGGGAGGTTTTTATCAAAGTCCCACTTACCCTTCTGGTAACACATGGATGGGGGGACCCTATGGTCCAAATAGTCAGCCCATACTGCCTTGGTTAGACTCGGGGGCAAATCCACAATTGCCATTCTTGGTAGCTTTGGACATACCCGACATCCATAAGCTGACGAACGACCCCATCAACCATAACTCGCTTTGGCCTCCAATACCGCATAAGATTCCTTCCTATATCCCGAAGTTCGACGGGAAACATGGGGACGACCCGGCCGCACACATCACTACCTTCCATTTATGGTCCATATCCAATTCCATGGTAGATGATAGTGTCCGACTTCGACTGTTTTCCCGCACCCTTACAGGCAATGCCGCCAAGTGGTACATTGAATTACCACGTGCCGCCATCAATACGTTTGGCGCTTTAGCGACAAAGTTCTTAAAGAACTTCCAACTACCAATTAGAGTGGAAACCGGAACAGAATTGTTAACATCGTTGTGCCAAGACACCGCCACCCACATCTCCGACCATATTCATGAATGGAGACGTAGGAGGAGGCTCGTCAAAGCGCCAATACCGGACCATCTTTTGGCCAATTGGTTTTGCATGTCTCTTTTACCCCACATCTCTAAAGACATTGGCCTTTCTGGTGCAGTGATAGAAGATCAATGTATTCGTCGTGCCCAAAACTTGGATTTAATCTATTCACAATCTAGCACGCTTTAAAATTTGCTCCCCCATGCCCCTGGTAACCCAAATCCTCCAGCTACTCAGAAAACCGGAGCTCATGCCGATGGTCTCGTTGGCACGATCTCTAGTGTAACCACCAATCAGTCTCAGGGGCAAACCTCCCAGCCATCCTCGGCTGCCACCGCCCCCCACCAAACGACTCGTCTCCCTTCCGCTGAGGTAAATTTAGTGCAAACCTCACAAAAACCTAGCGGAAAAAATAGGAAGAATAAGAAGAAAACATCTTCTTCGGAAGAGCAGTCTAATAATCAGAATAACGCTAATCAGAAAAATGCTGCTAGAAATGACAAAGGAAAGGATAAACCCATGAAATTTCCTTGTAAAATCTGTGCGGAGGACCACTTGACATACAAATGTCCTCGGTTGCAGGAATGCACCGATTTTATTGCTAACAAGGATTCTGGGAGAACACCTGCCGTTCTTCACAATCCTTTCCCCAATCAACAGCAGCAACATCAACATATGTTTGACAATCCGCCACAACCCCATCAACGGGGCAATGGTGGTTCGTATCCTTCCGGCGAAGGACCATCTGCCATTTATGGCATCGAGAGTATTGACCTTCAAACTCGCGCCAAGCTTTATGGAACTCCTACCATAGATGCTCAGGAACCGGGAATTAGTTCCAATCCGTCGCCGCCCAACGATTTACATATCGAAAGGCCTGTTGTTGAACCTGTAATTCGTCCCCCCAAAGGGACACTTCGACGCACGACTCATAATACCTCTGCAAGTGCAGCCCAAAACTACAATATTGTAGAAGATTTGGCGCAGGCACCGTCAGCTATGTCTGCACTTGAAGTATTACAAACCTGTCCAGCACAAAGGAAAGCCTTGCTTTCGGCTATTGGTGGAATAGATCCCCAGGATTCCATGCTAGCAGTCTTTGATATGGAAAAGGCTAAACCTCGCCTCTCGCATCAACTCGCATTCCAGGTGCAGGTTGTGTCGAAAGGGAGACCCATCCATCGCACTGTCATAGACAAAGGTGCTTCGACCTGCGTTATGTCACAAGCTTGCTGGCTGAATTTAGGTTCTCCTACTCTAACCCCGCC
The DNA here is from genome assembly GCA_034641835.2 of Pinus albicaulis. Classification (NCBI taxonomy): domain Eukaryota; kingdom Viridiplantae; phylum Streptophyta; class Pinopsida; order Pinales; family Pinaceae; genus Pinus; species Pinus albicaulis. The sequence continues at coordinate 16,463 of JAXQQM020073245.1, read as the reverse complement.
ATCAAATTCCCTCAAAGCTTTCGATGGCCACACGTTCCTACCCAAAGGATACCTTGCTAGCTTTCCCATCACTCTGAGTGGGAAAACGGTAAACGTGGACGTTGAAGTCGTAGAGCGTCATCTCGACTATAATCTATTGCTCGATCGCAGTTGGTCTTATGCTATGACCGCCATCGTGTCTTCGGTCTTCCGACTCATCCTATTTCCATTGGATGGGAAAATAGTCACGGTCGATCAGCTATCCTTCTGCACCCCTGATTATGCCACTTTACCAAGTAGCTTTGTACCCCTAATAGGAGGTGTCCCTGACTCTTACGTCAGTATCGGTACCGGTCTTCTGAAGGCATCTTCCCTACTGGGTTGTTTTCCTCTACCGCCGCCTCAGATCCCAAACATGGTTGCAATGATATCCACCTCTTCGGATGGCTCTATCGACCCATGGATCATCCCGGCGCCTTCAGATATTGATTCCTATGGAGATCAGATGCCGCTTTCGCCGGTTGAGTTGGCTTACCAAGCCATCCAAGTCGCATCTGAACCCTCCACTGATATGGTTTCGACCATAGGTACAACCCTCTCTCCCATAACAGTTCTCTCTAAGGATCTCCTCAATGAAGTCTGGCCTACAGACGAAGCTATTCGAGAGATCATGTCATTAGAAGAACGACCTTGGGGAGAGTTCCACCATCGCGCTTCGACGATTGATTCGGAGGCGATAAAAACTGAAATCCCGTCTTTTGACCAACCTGAGATAATTCCCTCCTCTTATACGACTGTCCACACTATCGATTGAGAAGGGAACATAGGTAATCTTTCCAAGACGCTACTCATTGATATCTCGGTCAAGACAGGTATCATGGAAAATATTCCGTATTGCTTTTCAAATATCACACCTTTCCAACTTGCTTTTGGCCTGGAAGTAGTACTTCCAATCGAGTGTGAAATCCCATCACTCAAACTCGCCATTGAGCTCCTGCCTGGCACCACCGCCACAGAAGAGCGCTTGCTCTCGCTCGATCATTTGGACGAAACTCGTCGAGATGCTACATTAGCACTTGAAGCTCACCAGCGCCGAGTTAAAGCTCAATACGACAAATCTGTCAAGCCTCGTTCTTTCCAAGAGGGCGATCTTGTTCTACTTTATGATCAAAAACACGACCTCTTGGGGGCAGGAACACTCCAACCATTGTGGCTCGGTCCTTACATCATTACTAAAGCCCTCTCAAAAGGAGCTTACGAACTACAGGACTGTAATGGAATTCCACTCGAGGAGCCCCACAACAGGCTCTATCTGAAGAAGTATTTTGCCTAGTTTCGCACTAGGCATATGCTTTGTAATTTTATGTATATAAGTTTTTCCTATTTTTATTTTGATGATTCTGGATTATTTGTTTGGTTTAAGGTGTTTTTCTCATGTAATCTTTTTCTTTCGCACAGATGTCATCACATTCGTTATCATACATCGGGTATGCAGACGGTGCTAGTCGTCACACTAGACACATTGCTTCAGCTGCTTGGGTTCTCTATACTCCTGAGTCGAACCTTCTTGGTTCCGGGGGGATCTTCCTGGGTAACGCCACCAACAATGTTGCCGAGTACATGTCAGTGATCCAACTCCTCATGGAAGCGGCATCTCATGACATCTCCGATTTAGTGGTCAGGTTAGATTCCCAACTCATCATTATGCAGTTAAACAATCATTACCGTGTCCGCCACCCTGTGTTGTTACGTTATTTTTTACGAGTGCGACTTTTAGAACGTCAATTTCAAACAATCACATTTGAGCACGTTCCTAGAGAATTTAATGCATTAGCCGATTCTTTGGCAAATTATGTGTTAGATTGGCATTTGTCACATTTATTGTAAAATATTTACTCATGAGTACGTATATTTTTATCCCATCAAAAAATGCATAAAAATTTAAAAAACACAAAATCACCAAAAATATATATATATATATATATATACATATGTCATGTCTAGTACACAGAAAACATCAAAAAGAAAAAAATCTCCCAAAACTTGGGGTGTTTTACAAAATTTGGCTACACTAAGCCATGCTCTGACACTAATACATCTACTCCACCAGCTAAGCCTGATGCTCATAATAGCATACAACTGCTCTAGCTATCCTCCTCAGAGGAACCAGGTATCTCTCCGGCACACCCACAGTATGCCACTGCAGACGAACTGGAACCTCCCGCATAGGAAGCGGCGGTATACCCATGCTCAGACCCTCCAGATTCCTGGAGAGTTCATGTAAAATTTGGGTATCATCGTCGTCGCCGGCTTCCGCATCCTCTACAGGTGCGCCAGCCCCGGGTAGCTGCAATCCTCGCCGTGCATAGCGAGGGGCCCCAGCTGGACGGACAGGTGCCACATCTGTGTCAAGCAAACAAAAGTTTCATGTCAAAACTAAATTTTCACCCCTTTCTAAACAAAAATTTTTTTTACATAAACATTCAAAAGCTAAAAACAAAAAACTTCTTTGAAAACTCCATCGGGCCCCCACTGGGTGCCAGGGGGCAAGACTAACTCAGGATTGCCTGTGAAGTTCATCCCTGCATAGGGATAATCCTCAATCATGATGATCTGAGAGTCCAACCAATCAAAAAATCCCTCATCAAAACAGTGACGGACGGGACCCTCTCCAGTCCGTGGAAGCAAAGTGGCCCACCGAGCCTGCCTCACCTCGCGTGGACCCAATGGCGCTGTAGGGATCCTGGGCCTCATCAGTGGGATCCGCTCCAGTATGAAAGAAACAATCAGTGTTCCGTACCCAAACTCTTTTTGAGTACGGGTCTTACATGCAGTAAGCTCTGCTCGGACCCGACGAACCACACCGTCACACCAGTCGAAAACCTGAGGCTGCATACATTCCAAGGCTAGGAGCATCTGAGCCTTGGTCGCCACATGCTGACTCTTGGCACCTTCCAAGTGAACAATCATCCATAGAATAGACCGCAAGGGTCTCAAAGTCACCTGTGCAATAGGTATCTGGTTACTCACAGCCTTGGTGCCACGTATGCAGTGCGCATGGATCAAATCAGTAGTGGAATGAGGGTCAGCTCTGAACCCCGCCAAATTGGGCCTCGCCCCACGACATGACAAGCCGGTCAAAAAGTAAACATCATCCTTTTCGATGGCGAGCTCGTTGCCACCAATCCGAAAGACATGATGCCGTTCGTCCCACTGTTGGATCAGCCACCTCAGGAGGTCCTCTTAACCCCTCATTAGTTCTAAACGTGCATACTTAAGCAATCCGCACCTCCAGAGAGTCATTAAACTTGCCGCATCCGTCACCATCTCTCGTTCTTCCCGCTCATGCTCTCTCTCTCGCCAGATACTCATGATTAACAGCTGAACACCTGCAAATGCAACATTTCCAACCGATTAAAATTTGCCTGGACCACTTCAAAAATGGAAAAATTGAATTGTTAGAAAGCATGTTGCGCCTAACGCGGGCACTAATACAAAACAGAGTGTTCTAACGCGCACTTCTCTCACGGGTTATGCGTTCAACGCGGCTGTTGTACTCCTGACCCGCGTTAGGCGCAAATATTTTTTCTAGGGCATCAAAATTTCCTAATTTTGAACCAGCAAAAACTAAAAAATTGGCAATTAAATGATAACAGGAGGTTCTAGCTCTTACCTGGATCTCGCGAAATAGAAGACTGTTGCCCGGATTGACCGTAATCGTCAGCTGAAATTTTCACCCCTTTTTCCACTCCAGAGCTTCTTCACAGCACTCAAAACAGTGAAAATGAATGTCTTTTGACCTTCTTATAGCAAATTCTGGGGCATGACTCTCTTAAGTCAGTCGGCAAAGTCGTGATTCCTCGCTGTACACATGTCGCAACTCTCGAGATTTGGTACTGATGATTCTAATAAGGGATCAAGATTTATGTGCAGACATACTCATGTTTTATCGAGCATTCTTTTTATGGTATTTTTCTTGCTCGTTAATCCGAAAAACCTCAAGTTCTCTTCTTCGGGCTCGTTAAACTTATACGAAGTTGGCATCGAGCATTCTTTTTTGGTCTCTTCTTGCTCATTAATCCGAAAAACTTAGAGCTTTCTTCTTCAGACTCATTAAAACTATGGAGAAATACTGAGCATTCTTTTTAGGAATCTTTTTCTCGCTCATAAAACCGAAAAAATCCTGAGTCACCTTTGTCAGACTCGTTAAATTATTGAGACAAAGAACAAGGAGCCATTCTTTTCCTCTTTTTCAAAGCTCTTTAAACAGAAAAAGTAAATTGAGTTTTCTCCGCGTGACTCGTTAAAATTTCACGGAGGTACCAAGTTTTCTTTGTTGGACTCGTTAAAATTTCACAAAGAATAATTGAGTTTACTTCGTCTCCTCGTACTCATAACAAAATGAGGTAGACGTCCATTGAACATAGATTTCTCACTTTTTCGGATTCCATGGACTAACTTACGGAAAATGAACTGTTTCAGGCTTACTATTACCCCTTTGCCGTGCCCGATTATCAAGACATGACAAAGGTACCCCAATGGAGTCGTCTTTTACGACATTTTTCAGACTCTCTAAACATGAAAAATTCACCGAGTTTACTCGTCTGGACTCGTTAAACCTAATCAGATAGGACATGGAGTTGTCTTTTATGACATTTTTTCAAAGTCTCTAAACATGAAAAATTCACCGAGTTTTCTCATCTGGACTCGTTAAATCTAATCAGATGGGGCACAGAGTTGTCTTTCCTGACATTTTTCAGACTCTCTAAACATGAAAAATTCACCGAGTTTACTCGTCTGGACTCGTTAAACTTAATCAGACGGGGAAATATTTGGACAAAATGGATACTACCTCTGTTACATTTTCAAAAAGGTCGATTTGGCAGCAAAATTCTTGAACATGGCACTTCCTAGAAAACTCTTTCGCAGTTAGCCGAACCCTACCATCTATGAGTATTAGCCTTCATTTCCCAGTGTCCCTGCATCGGTAAAATCCTAACACACTCTTTGGTGTTCAACACGCTTCAGCTGCCTAGTACCCTGCTAGAGTGCCTTCTATTGTTCAAGCAGATCTCGCTATCTACTGCTCCTGTTATCAACCAAACCGTTCATTATGCCAGAAATTATTTGTCGTCTAACATTCCAATTTACTCTTCATTATCTCAAATCATAAACAAAATTAGTTGGTTTCCATTTCGTGTTGACTGATGTAGGACGCCTCAGTGCCTACCTCTCAACAGATCACTTCCTATCGACTTCAACACCTTATCTAGGAAGTTGATCCAGAAACACATCAATACCCAGATACTTGCAGACATCAGTGGCAGGTAGTCTTGTGTTTGATCAAGGGTCTTCATCATTGGCTCTTGGTCGAATGATTCTACGAGTGTTTGACTTCAACTCCTTTTATTCACACTCGCTAGATTGTACTGGGCATCTTAGGGACCATCATCATTATCGGTGGCCACCTTCGCGTCTGTTAACAGTTTTCATTATTGACTGGTAATCAGACGATTTCTCACATGTTCGACGATAACTCCCTCATTCACATGTTGAGAAATATGCAGTTTAAGTGAATCGGCGGTCAAGACCTTGGGGCAAAAGGCTACACCATTAAAGTTGTGTTCCCTTCCCCAAGCTGCGATATTGTTTATGGAGACAGCTTTTTCAGCCTGATCCTGTTATGACAGACACTTCCACATTGTGCCTATTGGGGGACAGATTCTTCATATCTCTATTCTATAGAAATCATGTTGTTTAAATCTACTGAGCATGGGACATGCCCGACTCTAGGAAAATACTATATTTTCTAACATATGTTGTTGTTTTAGGTTTTCCTCAGTCTTTCAATCTCTCTCTCTCTACAAAATTATAAAGTATTTTGGCCATCGTCTTCGTCTCTGACCTCACACTTTAGGGGCATCCAGTCAAAAATACCTCCTCATCAGCTCAGAGGGGAAGACAAATATGGAAGAAGTACAAAGACCTAAGTTAAACCTATTTCTGCCAGGGTAACGCCTATGTAGAACAGAACAAGAGCGTTATAACGCAGGTAAGCAGTGCATTGGCCGCGTTAGTGACTAGGGCAACGCTCTTTTTACACTGAAGGGAAGCGTTACCCGTGTTTTAAGTTTGAATTGGGAAAAGAGCGCGGAGAATAATTTGAATCTCCGACTTTCCCTCACAAAGGAGTTAGTTCACAAAGGAAACTGCAGAAGCACCAATTCATTATTGGTCATTGCCATAGAAGACTGAACTCCAAAAGAGGCAAAAGCATGGAGATCAAAGAAACATCTAAGTTTTTTCCATTCCAAACTAGTGGAAAGAGAAGGGCAACAATGGCTTTCTCCCTCTCCTATAAGAAGGAGCTTCCCCATTGTTTCCGGACTATTTTTCCCTTCATTTCTTCTCTCCTCTGTTCAGTATCCTTCCGACCATTTTTTGATGCCCAGTAGACATACCAAATGCTTGCAGAGTTCAATCCTGTTCCTGTCAGGCCAACTGAAGAGATTTTCCCTGGTTAACGCAACCTATGCAGGCTATCCAGTGTGTTATAATGCGGTATAGGCTTAAATACAGTGCGTTATAACGTTGTATTTTCTCACAGACAGAGCGTTACTCAGCCAAAACTCCGTTGTTCACTACCGTGATCGTAATGAGCCGTAGAGCTTTTTTAACGCGCCGTACTGATCGATCGAATTTCGTGCTTGTCCGTTGCTTCGGCATTGATTATTTGTTTCTCTTATTTAGTTAGTGTGCAAAACATTTACTTTTTAAAAGAGAATTTTTTTTTTTGCATTTAGCTAAGTTTATTCTGAAAGTTTAGTTCACAGACTGTTAAAAGAGGTAGATAGAAGTCTGAATCTTAAAAGTTGAGCTGTGTTATTTACATGTTGGTGCATGGATGATTGAAAAAAGAAACCTCTCCTTGTAGAAACATTGTTCATTGAAGTTAATATTTAGAGCATGTTTTGCATGGTTTATTGAGTCAAGAGTCTCACTATACTTCATACGTCCATTTCCCCTCCGCCGGACTAATAACAAAGTACACTAAAACAAAAGAAATAATAAAATCAGTCTAATAACTCTTTTTGAGCTCACACAAACAATAGTTCAGGCTAGGATCTTAGGTTAGAAAAGTGAGAAAACTACCCAAGATCTCAAAACTTGAAAACTAGAGTCATTAACGAGTGAAATCCTGCTGCACTCACATTATTGGGACCGTTCCTTTACCGGAGCTCAGCGCGAGACAACACTTGGGTGCACTAGAAGGTAGCCCACCTTCGACTGCATCCTGTGGGTGTGTTATATATTGGGGTCCCCTTCGGGGATGTCGAAACTAGATCGGGGATCTAGGTATTCTGCCCATATAGCACACTGTCCTTGACCGTGGACCCCCCTGATGATGTATGTGATTTGAGGTATCCTTAGTGGCCATACTTTTTAGGGACTTACACAAGGTGACTGGGACGGGCTGTCTTGGTACCTGAAACAAACGAACCCACTCTGTCTTCGGTCTTTAAAAGGGTACTCGTCTTCACGAGAGTGCTTACACCTATCGTCTGAGGTTTGGGCGAAGCTCTAGAGTGACCGTAACTGTACTTTCGACCAACCCTCTCTGTATGCTATTGTGATACTGGATTTCATCACCAGTGAACGGTAGTACTCAGACAGGGAACCCTATTCTGGCTACTTGCTGATTGATTTTAGAAAGTCTTTTCTTTTTAGTCAGTGTGTGGTTACTGTCACTTGAGACTTCATAATATTTCACATTTTAATAAAATTTGTTAAAATTAAACCGGTCACCATGGCGTCCCCTGACCCACGCCATCTGTCTCAACGACAGAAAGGTCTACCTCCTCTCACTCTAGAGGAAAGATTGAACCTTGGTGAACCCGGGCCTTCTACGGAAGAGCAGTCTCCTCTGACTAATCTTGATTATCACATAGACCCTTATCAGCCGGAACTTCCGGAGGACCCTTTCACTGAAGGCATTGTACCTAATTACAATCCTCCGCTCACTGATCCGTTAGGACCTGTGATAATCCAGATTCCACCGCGCCAAGATATGTCTGCGGCAACACCAACATCTATTTCACCACCAGCATCCATAGGGATGATGCCAATGGCAACCATCATTGGTTCGCCACCATCCTCCCCGCCGGTGGTCAGTTCTATGCCATTACTGGGTAACCCCAGTAGTCAACAGATGCCTACCCCCAACCCTATGGTCAACACAACTGTCAATAGTTTACCGAACCCTTCGGCATCTACTCCTACCGTGACCACGTTGGGGACCACTGTAGCTCCTCCCACAAGCACGACTACTTCGGTGCCCTTTAGCAACCCTTTCGGTTGGAACCCTCTGTTGAGTTCAAACCCCCTGGCCACTATACCAGGGGGCAGTGTTATCAGTACACAGGTAACAGGGAATATTTCTCTTCCTATGCAATCCTTAGGACAAATGGGACAACCCATTGTAAATACTATCCCCTTAAGTGGTTCAAACATAGGTGTAGGATCTATACCATTGCCAAATTATGCAAATACTAGTATGCCTCCGGGAAACTCTATTGCATCCATTTGGAATAACCAACCCCAACCTCCGTCTGGAGTGGGAGGGCACTTTTACGCTGGGGGCAACCAACCATTTTCCCCTCAATACACTATGCCCTATGGACAGCAACCGTATGTTCCTACTCCTCCACCTATGGGAGTTTTTTATCAAAGTCCCACTTACCCTTCTGGTAACACGTGGATGGGGGGACCCTATGGTCCAAGTAGTCAGCCCATACTGCCTTGGTTAGACTCGGGGGAAAATCCACAATTGCCTTTCTTGGCAGCTTTGGACATACCTGACATCCATAAGCTGATGAACGACCCCATCAACCACAAATCGCTTTGGCCTCCTAAACCGCATAAGATTCCTTCTGATATCCCGAAGTTCGACGGGAAGCATGGGGACGACCCAGCCGCACACATCACAACCTTCCATTTATGGTCCATATCCAATTCCATGGTAGATGATAGTGTCCAACTTCGATTGTTTCCCTGCACCCTTACAGGAAATGCCGCCAAGTGGTACATTGAATTGCCACGCGCCGCCATCAATACGTTTGGCGCTTTAGCAATGGAGTTCTTAAAGAACTTCCAACTACTAATTAGAGTGGAAACTGGAACAGAATTGTTAACATCGTTGCGCCAAGACACCACCACCCACATCTCCAACCATATTCATGAATGGAGACGTAGGAGGAGGCTCGTCAAAGCGCCAATACTGGACCATCTCTTGGCCAATTGGTTTTGCAAGTCTCTTTTACCCCACATCTCTAAAGACATTGGCCTTTCTAGTGCAGTAACAGAAGATAAATGTATTCGTCGTGCCCAGCACTTGGATTTAATCTATTCACAATCCGGCACGCTTTACGATCTGCTCCCCCATGCCCCTGGTAACCCAAATCCTCCAGCTACTCAGAAAAATGGAGCTCATGCCGATGGTCTCGTTGGCACGATCTCTGGTGAAGCCACCAATCAATCTCAGGGGAAAACCTCCCAGCCATCCTCGGCTGCCACCGCCCCCCACCAAACGACTCCTCTCCCTTCCACTGAGGTAAATTCGGTGCAAACCTCACAAAAACCTAGCGGAAAAAATAGGAAGAATAAGAAGAAAACATCTTCTTCGGAAGAGCAGTCTGATAATCAGAATAACGCTAATCAAAAAAATGCTGCTAGAAATGACAAAGGAAAGGATAAACCCATGAGATTTCCTTGTAAAATATGTGCAGAGGACCACTTGACATACAAATGTCCTCGGTTGCAGGAATGCACCGATTTTATTGCTAACAAGGATTCTGGGAGAACACCTGTCGTTCTTCACAATCCTTTCCCCAATCAACAGCAGCAACATCAACATATGGTTGACAATCCGCCACAACCCCATCAACGGGGCAATGGTGGTTCGTATCCTTCCGGCGAAGGACCATCTGCCATTTATGGCATCGAGAGTATTGACCTTCAAACTCGCACCAAGCTTTATGGAACTCCTACCATAGATGCTCAGGAATCTGGAACTAGTTCCAATCCGCCGCCGCCCAACGATTTACATATCGAAAGGCCTACTGTTGAACCTATAATTCGTCCCCCCAAAGGGACACTTCGACACACGACTCATAATACCTCTGCACGTGCAGCCCAAAACTACAATATTGTAGAAGATTTGGCGCAGGCACCGTCAGCTATGTCTGCACTTGAAGTATTACAAACCTGTCTAGCACAAAGGAAAGCCTTGCTTTCGGCCATTGGTGGAATAGATCCCCAGGATTCCATGCTAGCAGTCTTTGATATGGAAAAGGCTAAACCTCGCCTCTCACATCAACTCGCATTCCAGGTGTAGGTTGTGTCGAAAGGGAGACCCATCCATCGCACTGTCATAGACGAAGGTGCTTCGACCTGCGTTATGTCACAAGCTTGCTGGCTGAATTTAGGTTCTCCTAATCTAACCCCGCCATCGAATTCCCTCAAAGCTTTCGATGGCCACACTTTCCTACTAAAAGGATACCTTGCTAGCTTTCCCATCACTCTGAGTGGGAAAACGGTAAACGTGGACGTTGAAGTCGTAGAGCATCATCTCGACTATAATCTATTGCTCGGTCGCAGTTGGTCTTATGCTATGACCGCCATCGTGTCTTCGATCTTCCGACTCATCCTATTTCCATTGGATGGGAAAATATTCACGGTCGACCAGCTATCCATCTACACCCCTGATTATTCCACTTTACCAAGTAGCTCTGTACCCCTAATAGGAGGTGTCCCTGACTCTTACGTCAGTATCAGTACCGGTCTTCTGAAGGCATCTTCCCTACTGGGTTGTTTTCCTCTACCGCCGCCGCAGATCCCAAACACGGTTGCAATGATATCCACCTTTTCAGATGGCTCTATCGACCCATGGATCATCCCGGCACCTTCAGATATTGATTCTTATGGAGATCAGATGCCACTTTCGCCGGTCGAGTTGGCTTACCAAGCCATCCAAATCACATCTGAACCCTCCACTGATATGGTTTCGACCACAGGTACAAACCTCTCTCCCATCACAGTTCTCTCTAAGGATCTCCTCAATGAAGTCTGGCCTACAAACAAAGCTATTCGAGAGATCATGTCATTAGAAGAACGAACTTGGGGAGAGTTTCACCATTGCACTTTGAAGATTGATTCGGAGGCGATAAAAACTGAAATCTCGTCTTTTGACCAATCTGAGATAGTTCCCTTCTCTTATACGACCATTCACACTATCGATTCAGAGGGGAACATGGGAAATATTTCCAAGACACTGCTCATTGATATCTCAGTCAAGATAGGTATCATGGAAAATATTCCGTATTGCTTTTCAAATATCACATCTTTCCAACTTGCTTTCGGCCTGGAGGCAATACTTCCGATCGAGTGCAAAATCCCATCACTCAAACTTGCCGTTGAACTCCTGCCTAGCACCACCGCCATAGAAGAGCGCTTGCTCTCATTCGATCATTTGGATGAAACTCGTCGAGATGCTACACTAGCACTCGAAGCTCACCAGCGCTGAGTTAAAGCTCAATACGACAAATCTGTCAAGCCTCGTTCTTTCCAAGAGGGCGATCTCGTTCTACTATATGATCAAAAGCACGACCTCTTGGGGGCAGGAACACTCCAACCATTGTGGCTCAGTCCTTACATCGTTACTAAAGCCCTCTCAAAAGGAGCTTACGAACTCCAGGACTGTAATAGAATTCCACTCGAGGAGCCCCGCAACGGGCTCTATCTAAAGAAGTATTTTGCCTAGTTTCGTACTAGGAATATGCTTTGTAATTTTATGTATATAAGTTTTGCCTATTTTATTTTGATGCTTCTAGATTATTTTTTTTGGTTTAAAGTGTTTTTCTCATGTAATCTTTTTCTTTCACACAGATGTCATCACATTCGTTATCATACGTCGGATATGCGGATGGTGCTAGTCGTCACACTAGACACATTGCTTCAGCTGCTTGGGTTCTCTATAATTTTGTTTCAACCTTTCAGTCTCCGGGATCTTCGGTAACGCCACCAACAATGTTGCCGAGTATACCATGATCCGGTCTCAAACATGGAAGCAGATCTCGTATACTTCCGATTTAGTGGTCGTGTTAGATTCCCAACCTATCATTATGCAGCTAAACAATCATTACCGTGTTCCATAATTTCGTGTTGTTACGTTATTTTTTATGAGTGCGTACTTTTAGAACGTCAATTTCAAACAATCACATTTGAGCACGTTCCTAGAGAATAGACCGCAAGGGTCTCAAAGTCACCTGTGAAATAGGTATCCGGTTACTCACAGCCTGGTTGCCACGTATGCAGTGCGCACGGATCAAATCAGTAGTGGAACGAGGATCAGCTCTGGACCCCGTCAAATTGGGCCTCGCCCCACGACATGACAAGCCGGTCAAGAAGTAAACATCATCTTTTTCGATGGCGAGCTCGTTGCCACCAATCCGAAAGACATGATGCCGTTCGTCCCACCGCTGGCCCACCTCGTGGAGGTCCTTCGACCTCCCTCATCACTCTAAATGAGCATACTTAAGCAACCGCACCCTCCGAGAGCCATTAAACTGGCCGCATCCCGTCACCATCTCTCGTTCTTCCCGCTCATGCTCTCTCTCACCGTATACTCATGATTAACAGCTTCACTCCTGGAAATGCAAATATTTCAACCTATTAAAATTGTCTAACGACGCAAAATGGAAAAATTAAATGTTAGAAAGTGACAGCACCTAACGCTGGCTCTAGTACAAAACAGAGCGTTCTAATGCGGAAACCCTTCACAGGTTATGCGTTTAACGCGGTTATTGTACTCCTGACCCGCGTTAGGCGCAAATATTTTTCTAGGGCCTCAAAATTTCCTAATTTTGAACCAGCAAAAACTAACAAAATGACAATTAAATGATAGCAGGAGGTTCTATCTCTTACCTGGATCTCACGGAATAAAAAACTGTTGCCCGGATTGACCGTAATCGTCAGCTGAAATTTTCACCCCTTTTCTACTCCAGAGCTTCTTCACAGCACTCAAAACGGTGAAAATGAAAGTCTTCTGACCTTCTTATAGAAAATTATGGGGCATGACTCTCTTAAGTCAGTCAGAAAAGTCGTGATTTCTTGTTGTACACATGTCGCAACTCTCGAGATTTGGTACTGATGTTCTAATAAGGGATCAAGATTTATGATCAAACATACTCATGTTTTATCGAGCATTCTTTTTACGGTATTTTTCTTGCTTGTTAATCTGAAAAACCTCGAGTTCTCTTCTTCGGAATCGTTAAACTTATGCGAATTTGGCATCAAGTGTTCTTTTTTGGTCTTTTCTTGCTCGTTAATCCGAAAAAACTAGAGTTTTCTTCTTCAGACTCGTTAAAACTATGGAGAAGTACTGAGAATTCATTTTAGGAATCTTTTTCTCGCTCATAAAACCAAAAAAATCCCGAGTCACCTTTGTCAGGCTCGTTAAACTATCAAGACAGAGAACAAGGAGCCATTCTTTTCCTCTTTTTCAAAGCTCTTTAAACAGAAAAGGTAATCGAGTTTTCTCCGCGTGACTCGTTAAAATTTCATGGAGGTACCGGGTTTTTCTTTGTTGGACTCGTTAAAATTTCACAAAGAATATTGAGTTTACTTCGTCTCCTCGTACTCATAACAAAATGAGGTAGACGTTTCCGGAAACTATATATCCACTGGGGAGTTTCCCCATAGTTTCCAGACTATTTCTTCCTTCATTTCTTCTCTCCTCTATTCGGTATCCTTCCGACCATTTTTTGATGCCCAGTAGACATACCAAACGCTTGCAGAGTTCAATCCTGTTCCTGTCTGGCCAACTGAAGAGCTTTTCCCTGGTTAACGTGACCTATGCAGTTCATCAAGTGCGTTATAACGTGGTCTAGGCTTAAATACAGTGCGTTATAATGCTGTATTTTATCATAGACAGAGCGTTACCCAGCCAAAAACCCTGCTGTTCACTACTGTGACTGTGTTTTAGCTGTTGAGTTTTTTGGCCACCAGTACCTTTTATAGACTGAATCCCTGTGCTTGTCTGCTAAAGCTGGCATTGATTATTTGTTTCTCTTATTTAGTTAGTGTGAAAAGCATTTACTTTTTAAAAAGAGAATTTTTTTTTTCTGCATTTAAGTTGAGTTTATTCTGAAAGTTTGTTTCACAGACTGTTAAAAGAGGTAGATAGAAGTTTGAATCTTGAAAGTTGAGTTGTGTTATTTACATGTTGGTGCATGGATGATTGATAAAGAAACACTCTTCATTGAAGTTAATATTTAGAGCATGTTTTGCATGGTTTATTGAGTCAAGAGTCTCACTATACTTCATACGTCCATTCCCCCTCCGCAAGACTAATAACAAAGTACACTAAAAACAAAGTGATAATAAAATCAATCTAATAACTCTTTTTGAGCTCACACAAACAGTAGTTCAGGCTAGGATCTTGGGTTAGGAAAGTGAGAAAACTACCCAAGATCTCAAAACTTGAAAACTAGAGTCATTAACGAGTGAAATCCTGCTGCACTCACATTATTGGGACTGTTCCTTTACCGGAGCTCAGCGCGAGACAACACTTGGATGCACTAGAAGGTAGCCCGCCTTCGACTGCATCCTGTGGGTGTGTTATATATTGGGGTTCCCTTCGGGGATGTCAAAACTAGATCGGGGATCTAGGTATTCTGCCCATATAGCACACTGTCCTTGACCGTGGACCCCCTTGATAGTGTCTGTGATTTGAGGTATCCTTAGTGGCCATACTTTTAGGGACTTACACAAGGTGACTGGGACGGGCTGTCCTGGTAACTAAAACAGACGGACCTACTCTGTCTTCAGTCTTTAGGAGGGTACTCGTCTTCACGAGAGTTCTTACACCTATCGTCTGGGGTTCGGGCGAAGCTCTAGAGTAACCGTAACTGTACTTTCGACCAACCCTCTCTGTATGCTATTGTGAGACTGGATTTCATCACCAGTGAACGGTAGTACTCAGACAGGGCACCCTATACTGGCTACTTGCTGATTGATTTTAGAGAGTCTTTTCTTTTTTAGTAGTTGTGTGGATACTGTCATTTGAGACTTCATAATACATCACATTTTGAAAAATTTGTTAAAATTAAACCGGTCACCGTGGCGTCCCCTGACCCACGCCGTCTGTCTCGACGACAGCAAGGTCTACCTCCTCTCACCCTAGAGGAAATATTGAACCTTGGTGAACCCGGGCCTTCTACGGAAGAGCAGTCTCCTCTGACTAATCTGGATTATCACATAGACCCTTATCAGCCGGAACTCCCGGAGGACCCTTTCACTGAAGGCGTTGTACCTAATTACAATCCTCCGCTCACTGATCCGTTAGGACCTGTGATAGTCCAGATCCCACCACGCCCAGATATGTCTGCGGCCACACCAACATCTATTTCACCACCGGCATCCACAGGGACGATGCCAATGGCAACCATCCTTGGTTCGCCACCATCCTCCCCACCAGTGGTCAGTTCTATGCCATTACTGGGTAACCCCAGTAGTCAACATATGCCTACCCCCAACCCTATGGTCAACAAAATTGTCAGTATTTTACCAAATCCTTCGGCATCTACTCCTACCGTGACCACGTTGGGAACCACGGTAGCTCCTCCCACGAGCATGACTACTTCGGTGCCCTTTAGCTACCCTTTCGGTTGGAACCCTCTGTTGAGTTCAAACCCCCTGGCCGCTATACCAGGGGGCAATGTTATCAGTACACAGGTAGCAGAGAATATTTCTCTTCCTATGCAATCCTTAGGACAAATGGGACAACCCATTGTAAATACTATCCCCTTAAGTGGTTCAAACATAGGTGTAGGATCTATACCGTTGCCAAATTATGCAAATACTAGTATACCTCCGAGAAACTCTATTGCATCCATTTGGACTAACCAACCCCAACCTCCATCTGGAGTGGGAGGGCACTTTTACGCTGGGGGCAACCAACCATTTTCCCCTCAATACACTATGCCCTATGGACAACAACTGTATGTTCCTACTCCTCCACCTATGGAAGGTTTTTATCAAAGTCCCACTTACCCTTCTGGTAACACATGGATGGGGGGACCCTATGGTCCAAATAGTCAGCCCATACTGCCTTGGTTAGACTCGGGGGCAAATCCACAATTTCCATTCCTGGCAGCTTTGGACATACCCGACATCCATAAGCTGACAAACGACCCCATCAACCACAACTCACTTTGGCCTCCAATACCGCATAAGATTCCTTCCGATATCCCGAAGTTCGATGGGAAGCATGGGGACGACTCGGCCGCACACATCACTACCTTCCATTTATGGTCCATATCCAATTCCATGGTAGATGATAGTGTTCGACTTCGACTGTTTTCCTGCACCCTTACAGGCAATGCCGCCAAGTGGTACATTGAATTACCACGTGCCGCCATCAATAC
>JAXQQM020086473.1:0-28057 GCA_034641835.2 Pinus albicaulis | reverse complement strand
GTTTAATTCTTAACTATTGGTTAAACTCTATTTTTCATTAAGACAATGAAACATTTTCTTATTTACTATATTTTTGAAGTTAATAAAATCATGAACAAAAATTAAAGTTGATAAATTAAATTGACTATGGAAATGGTTGCATAAAGTGAAAGAATAATGTTAAACAATTCAAGATTATGAGTTACTTGAACATAATAAGTTAAAACAGTTACCTCACCTCTAGGGATAAAAGGGTGATCCCAGTGAGGTAGGGGGGTTCTGTTGGGTAACTGGAGAAAGGAAGAAATTGTGAAGAAGATTCCTGGACTAGTGTTAACTAGTGGAATACTTCAAATTTTCCTTATTGCTGGAATTGGTGACTAGACCGGATTGTCCCGAAGTCTCTTCCAGAGCATTCTATCAACATTTGAAGCTCAGACTTGGAGCACGGGGGAGAGTGAGGACGTAATCGCCTCACTCGTGGTAGGGAGGAAACCACATCAGTCCAGACATCGAATTACAGATAAGTATAATATTACTCTGTTTTTTTTTAAGTAACGAGGAAATGGTATAAAGGAAAAATTAACATCTGTAACATGAGGTAAAGTAAAGTCTGTAAATAATTATAAATTTCTGCAAGGATTTATCATTTCCTGATTAGTCACATATTTGAAAATGTTGTAGAGCAGATTTCATTGTATTTGGGAAAAATTATTAAGTTTCTGTCAAAGAAACGAATTCTAATTATGTATTGAAGAATATTTATAATTTCTCTTAAATTTTTCGTGTTCTGATTAGGACAATAGAAAAAAAAACAAGTTAAAAGGGTAATTTAAATACTATGGGAAAAATTAAGTATACAGAGAGCTGTTCCACAGGGTTTTCGGAAGAAAACCTTGTGAGGGTCGCTTGTTGTGTCTATGATATTCCACGGACAGAAATGGTCCGGTCATTAGAACAAGAAAACTTCTATAGAAACCCTTGCAACAAAGAATCTGAAATACAAATAGAAAAATAACAAAACCCATAGATACAAAATATTTATGCTAATGTAAGATTTATGAAAGCGATATATAGAAATCAATTTCGAAGAAACTATAACAATATCTTGACATAAAGCAAAGTATATTTATTAATAGTCCTAAAGAAAAATCTCCCTCTGCGATACAAATTTTAGTTAACCAATTTGAGATAATGCAGGGCAATGATAAAACTATAAACTTCATACCCGAATATGGAATAAACAAACAATTGCTGAATATAAATATAAGTCTCTGTTGAAGAGAAAAATGCATTCAATTTCATATAGTTATGAATAGAAGGATAGCACAGTAACCTAATTAAATCCCAGATAGGTAAACAGATAAACACATAAACCGCATAATATACTATTGCTTGAGAAGGCTGATAGAGAGTATTGAAAAGAAATTGACGAATTATATATTTACAGGGCTGCAAAACTGTAAGCCCAGAATTCTATTAAAAATAGTATGGAGAAGTTGCATCATAGAGGAATATTTACACAGCTATCATAATTTCAATAGTCAATCTCAGGAACAATTCCTATCAACATTATCCGAGGTAAACCCTCATCCTTTTTCCCTAAAGCTAAACTATCTACATCATCTTGAACTTGAGGAGGTCTGGCACATAAACAAGAACTGGAACCCCAAACATTCATTGCAACTTCAGCAGTAAATATAATTTGGGAAGCCGGTCACTGTACCTGTGATAAGTAAATGGTGGAGTTGCGTATAAGTAATTACTGTCTCTTAGCAATGCTTCACCAAAACAAATATTGGGTAACAAAATTAGGGTTATATACCTGCAGGGGAATAATACATAGTTATCATTTCTGAGAGTGGTGTTCTAAATACGAATATGGTAGACAAACTATAATAAGATAATCGTTCAAACACCTGTTGATAACCTTACTCTCTGAATAGCATCCCTGTGAGAAAAGTTGCAGAAGATAAGTTAACCCAGAGTCTCGACCTCTCTTATGTTTACAAATATGTAAAAAGAGTAACGAAGATTGAAGCCAGGAATTAAATCTTACCTCAAACCAAGCGAGTGGCTAGCTGATTGAAGTCTTCTAAGCAAGGGTAAAAGCATAAGGCTGTCGGGCGAGGTTCGAACCTCTATTTCCCCTTCAGTGTTCCTTTAGTAACAGGCTCGAAGGTGAACAGGTCATGTATACCACCGAACAGAAAATGCAAGTTTAATACTCAAACAAGCAGCAAGGGAAGGTTCTCCTCATCAAGAATGGCGGAACACTAGAGCCGAACAATACCCCCACCTTCTGTGGTGCAAATAATAAATTCAGTTAGGGTTTCGGGTTTTGATTAAATGTCAACTTTGGAAGGATTCTACCTCGGTTGTTGATTATCAAAACATCGGACGGACATGATTATTCCAGGTGTTCTAGTTTGGATTTTGATGAAGCTCGAGCGGTACAAAAGATCTGCCGAGAATTAAGACTCATCTAATACCCAGTACCATAGCCATTAAACATCTATCAGCTGGATTAAACGTAACACTACGATGAACTATGTCACTAATGAGCCAGCTAAGGAGTAACCAGGTTAGTGCAGTACACCTCATTGCCATGGGTAAGTCTTAAACTTATCGAAGGCCAAAGTAATGTAATTAACCTTTTTATCTCTGTTATGTTTAATGTAAATGATAATCAAAGTAATTGCATGTATATAAGGAATCATATAGTTGAGTTATGAATTATATAAGTCCGCCAAATTACATTGTATAAGGTTATGTAATTTGGTAGGTATGTAATTTAGTAAGTAAAAAAAAAATTACGTAGATTAATTATTGTTATAAATGAATATTAAGTATGATGAATGTGACAAGTGGTATCAGAGTGACGTTGTAACGTTGGGACCCTATTGGGTCAACTAATGTTTGAAATTGATGCACACAGAAAGAGTTAGCCAGACATAATGAGAAGGACACCGTTACAGCAACCACCTCGGAATGTCGGGGAATCACAATCCTGCCAAGAGATGAACCCAGAAATGTGGGTGCAGCTAGGGGTGGAACAACATCAGCAAACTAGTAGGCTGTTAGAAGAACAGCAACACCAAACCAGTATTCTTTTAACCACTGTGCAGAAGTTACAAGAAGAGATGGAGAGGGTGCGGAATGATAATGCAAGATTAAAGCAAGAATAGGAGAGAATATTAAAAAGTCTCTCTGACAAACAGAACCAAGGAATCGAGAAACCAAGTACCGATAGAGAATTCTAGGAAAGAAACGAACAACAGACTAAAGATCATAATATAGATCAAATAGAAAGAAGTCATTCACAGCAAAGTAACCGAAATAACAATTATAATGAAGCGGAGTCTGATAATGTAACATAACAGAAAGAAATAAAAAGGCAGAAAGTAGAGCTGCAGGGTGAATTTAGGAAAATAAAACCTCCTACATTTGATGGAGTAGAAGAAGAAGTAGCTGAGGCATGGCTGATTAATATGAATAAATATTTCCAAGTATACGAATACAACAGTAATCTTAAATCCAAATTGGTTATTTACCAGTTAAGAGAGAAAGCCACTTTATGGTGGGAGGAAGTGAAGAACGTTCATAGCATAGAAGACCAAGATGTAACTTGGGATGCCTTTCAACAATGTTTTAAAGACAAGTACCTGACAGAGCGCTTCTATGATGAAAAGTTTCGAGAATTTCATGATTTGAAGCTGGGACAAATGACTATGGACGAATATATCACAAAATGTACTTCCTTACTGCGCTATGTGACTTATTTAAGAGATGAAAAAGCTAAAGTACAAAGATTCTTAAGAAGTTTGCCGACTCATATGAAAGAATGTATAGAATTCGTAAATCCTAAGACTATGGATGAGGCTATCAGGAAAGCCAGAATGTGTTACCAACAAGCAAAGGTTAAAATGGAGCAAGGTAAAAACTGGCAGACAAAGAAAGAACATAAAGGCAGATCTGTTTTTAAAAGAAGCAAAACCAATAATTTCAAAGGTATAACTAGAAGTGCAGTTAGTAAAAAGTTCGGTAAGAATCACCAAAGAACGAGGTGGCCTATAGAAGATAAAACTGTGGAAGCCTCCAGTAAACCAGAACAAACACAGAACCAGAAGCCACCTTTGCAGTGTTGGGATTGTGGGGAAGCACACTATTACCGTAACTGTCCACAGCAGGGTAGAAGTGAAACAGTAACCAATTTACAGGAGGCCTCAACAGTGGGTGATGTCACTAGAAACATACCCATAATTAATGCAGCGTTGGAGGACCGACAAGCTGACTACTAGCCAACAATGATTGAACTGGAAGGTAAACTGCTATCTCAACCTATTTCTATATTGGTAGATCCAAGAGCAATTTTAAGCTACATAAGTCCTAAAGTAGTAGAGAACTGTAAATTTCAAAGTCAAAAAATTAGGAAATCATGGCTAGTACAGCTAGCTACCGGAGCTAAAAGGAAAGTTAGTGCCAAAATATCAGATTGTGCACTAAAAATTAATGAACAACAGCTAACTGTGGATTTAAACATTTTACCTTTAGGATCTTATGATGTGTTGCTCGGTATGGACTGGCTGGAAAAGCATTGGACACTAGTAGATTGTAAAGAGAAGGTTATCTACTATAGAAATCAAGATGGCACTCGCCAGGAAATTCAAGGAATAAAGAAACCTGTACAGTTGCGTCCAATCACAACATCCCAAACGGGTAAATGCAGGAGGAAAGGATGTCAATTATACGCCATTCAAGTGGGTTTTTATGACTCTAAAGAAAAAGCCCCTATGTTGGAAAATATACCAATAGTATAGGAGTTCAAGGATGTTTTTCCAAAAGAGATACCAGGATTGCCACCTAGAAGGGATATAGATTTTACAATTGAACTGATACCAGGAGCATCGCCAATTTCAAGAGCACCCTATCGGATGAGTGTACCTGAATTAACTGAGTTAAAGATGCAGTTATAGGAATTACTAGACAAGGGATGTATACGACCAAGTGTATCACCTTGGGGAGCACCTGTATTATTTTTGAAAAAGAAAGACGGAACCATGCAGATGTGCATGGATTACTGTCAGCTAAATAAGCTAACTGTTAAGAACAGGTATCCATTACCACGAATTGATGATCTGTTTGACCAAGTAAAGGGAGCTACAATATTTTCGAAGATAGATATAAGATTGAAATATCATCAAATTTGGATAAAAGACTAAGACATACATAAAACTGCCTTTCGTACCAGGTATGGACACTACGAATTTGTGGTGTTACCTTTCGGATTGACCAATGCACCAGCAACATTCATGAGGCTGATGCATGGTATATTTCACCCCTATCTAGATAATTTCTTGTTGATCTTCATTGGTGACATTCTAGTTTATTCTAAGAGTGCAGAAGAACACAAATAACATTTACGGATAGTGCTAGAAATGTTAAGGAAGCATCAGCTGTATGAAAAATTTAGCAAATGCGATTTCTTCAAGGAAGAAATTCAATACCTTGGACATGTAATTATTGCTGAAGGTATTGCAGTGGATCCTAAAAAAAATCAGAACAATTATGGAATGGAAGGAACCACAAAATGTAGCAGACATACGATCATTTATGGGGTTGGTTGGTTATTATCGGCGATTTATTGAAGGTTTTTCAAAAATTTCTTTTCCTATTACATCATTACAAAGAAAGGGAAAAATATTCAAGTGGACAAAGGAATGTCAAGATAGCTTTGAAAAACTGAAAAGGATGTTAACTACAGCTCCGGTATTAAGAGTTGTTGATCCTGATAAAGAATTCGAAGTCTGCATAGATGCATGTTGTTGAGATTGCAACAAGATGATGATTTTAGTGGAAAGAAGTTGCCTTCACTAAGTGGGCCCGCAGGCTATTTTTGGCGCAAAGTCTATTTTTAGACTATGTCTATTTTTAGACATATGGATCATATTCTATGAGTTGCAGGATGCTATTTGTGGATGGTTGGTCATGTTGGGAAAAATAGATGGACTTCTATTTTTAGACATATTGGGCGGAATCTATTTTTAGATTGCCAGTCTAAAAATAGATATGTCGAATATTATTAGCTCTTAATAATATTTGGAATATAAACATTATCTTATTCTCTTGGAGCACTTCAGTTAAGTGCACAGATGTGGCACAGGAGCTGACAGAAGGAATTACGCTATTCCTAAGGGTTAAGTGGAGCTATTGAATGGATACTTTAGTTAGAACTCATGTGAGAGAGTTTGGTGGAGTTGTGTTCAGTGTAACTAATCTAAACATAGTTGAGATAGTTGTATCTAGTCTAACTGATTGATACACTAGTGAGAGTGGTGTGAATTAATTATTAATTAATTCACTAATTATAAACTCATTAATCAACTAAAGAATACATCAGTTAACTTCAGTGCATGGACAGTTTCAGTGGAGACCAGTGAAGAGGTAGGTGAAAGAGTAGTGTGACTATCAGTTGTGAGTATACTATTTCATGATTTGCAACAACCAGTGATTGGAGATGCCAATGAGGATTGCGCAGTACAAGCCAGGTGGTTTGAAGTTATTTATGAGCCATTCTTCAGCATTTATTACGCAATAGAGGCAGGCTATCAGGTGGCAGAGATTGGAGCATGTGTTTTGCTAGATCTAGCTTGATTAGTGTGTAGCAATTGGAGATTGTACTAAGAGATTGTGAGGAGATTTGTATAATTATTTTTACATGATCTCTATGAAATATAATATACAGATAGTTGGGGGTTTTCAGCTTTAAGCTTTCCCATGAAATACTGTGTTCATATGTGTGATTGTTTATGGTTTTAATGTGCACATGCAATTGTTTTTATTTCTGCAATTAATGATCAATGGTAGAAGAGATTCTGTATTGTGCATGAAGTTAAAATAGTGTGTGATCAAGAGAATCTCGGTGGATAACATATCAGTTATTCAAATTTCTACATGGTATCGGAGCGATATTGATCATTGGAGCAATTGCAAAACATTGAAGCGGTTGAGTTTTGAGCTGGTGGAATTCGAATTTGCAGTAGTGTTTGTGTCAAAAAGTTAAGATGTCTTTCAACGGATTGCGATTGGAGTATTCCCTTGAGGGCAACTCGAATTATATTGCATGGAAAGACAGGATGGAGGCGGTGCTGGATGGCAATGGGTTGAAGGAGTTCATAGATGCAGCAGTTCCAAAACCTACTTCTAGCGATGCTGTCGTACTTGACACATTGCAAAAGAAGACAACAAAGTGTCGAAGGATTATGTTGGAAGGTGCGAAGGATCACATAGTGTCCAGCCTTCATGGTAAGGCTTCTCCATTCTTGATGTGGAAAGCTTTGACAGATTTATTTCAAAGCAAGAGCGACCAGAGGAAGTTGGCGCTCAAGGATAAACTCAAGAACATAAAAATGGAGAAAGGCGACAGTATGCCCAAGTACCTCATGAAGTTCATCCAATGCAGGGATGAGCTGGGAAGTGTGGGGGTTACTGTTGATGACGAGGAATTGGTGAGCTTGGCTCTCCTTGGGCTTCCGAAGAGTTGGCATTCCTATCAGGACTCTGTTAATGGTCGAGAGAAATTGCCAGGATGGGAGCGACTTTGGTCAGATCTTGTGCAAGAGGAGTAAGGCGAAGTACGAGGGATGGATCTTCATCAAAGAACTCAGATGAAGAAAATTGCGCTTTGGATGCCAAAGCAAGGAACGGGAAGAGCAAGAAGAATGCTTCTCAATATGGTGCGAAAGGCAAGAAGCAGGACATGTCCAAGGTGAAGTGCTTTCACTGTCACCAACACGAACATTACGCCACTAATTGTCCATAGAAGAAGAAAAATAAGTAGGCTGCTCGATCTGCAGCTGGAGAGGCCTTAGCCTCGCAGTTTGAGCTAGATTTTTCGCTGATCGCATGCTTGGTATCAAGTGTGATGGTTTCAGTGTGGTTTCTTGACAGTGGTGCGTCTTTTCATATGACCGGAGACAAAGATTTGTTTACTGATCTGGATGAGAAAGATCTTGGAGTGCACATCGAGATGGGCGATGATGGTAGATATAGTACGACTGGTATCGGTACCATTTCCTTTGAGAGGGAGTCTGGTAAACCCTTCGTATTGAAGGAAGTGATGCATGTTCCAGGATTGAAGAAGAATCTTATCTCTGTGGTGACAAGGGATATGATGTTGTCTTTAGCGAGGGAAAGACTTTCCTACGCAGTAAGGCAACTGGTGAGACCTGGAGGATAGGGTTCGAGTTAAGAACCTTTATCAATTGCAGGTAGATGGCTATGCAGCAATGGCAGGCAAGGCAGAAGGAGTGGTGAGCTGGGATGATGGCGAGCTGTGGCACTATAGATTGGGCCACCTTCACCATGGAGCTTTGAAGATACTATAGCAGATTTCTACTGGGCTTCCCAAAGGTACACTTGCGTAGTCAGATTAGTGCAAGGGATGTACTTCGGGAAAATTTGTGAAAGCCACCTTTCACGAGAAGGGTAGTCGCGCCACGACGATCCTTGAGAGAATTCACACAGACGTGTGTGGACCTTTCTCAATAGCTTCGACAGCAAAGCACAGGTACTATGTGATATTTGTTGATGATTTTTCTCGGAAGTGTTGGATCTTCTTCATGTAGAAGAAGAGCGAGACATACTCAAAGTTCTATGAGTTCAAGGCGCTGGTTGAGAAATAATCGGGGAATCAGGTGAAGGCTCTTAGGAGCGACAATGGTGGTGAATTCATCTCTGGTGAATTCAAGGAATTTTGCAGCGCAAAGGAATTTGAAGATAGCTCATAGCACCTCATAACCCACAGCAGAATGGGGTTGCGGAACGGAAGAACAGAACGATTATGGGTGCTGCACGGGCAATGTTGCATGATCAAGGCCTTCCCATACACTTGTGGGCTGAGGCATGCAACACTGCGGTTTATGTGCAAAATCGTTTTCCTCACAGGATACTTGGCATGAGTACACCCAAGGAGGCGTTTTCTGGTAAGAAGCCTGATATTTCCCATTTGAGGATTTTTGGTTCACCTGTTTACATTCATGTGACGAAGGATGTCAGGAAGAAGCTGGAGCCAACTGCAGAGGTTGGGATATTTGCGGGGTACATTGATATACCCCACAATTATCATGTGTATTTTCCAGACAGTCGCAAGACTGTTGTGCAACGGGATATCAAATTTCATGAGGAGAAAGCCATGAAGTGTTTGCTTGAGAGGGAGCCACACTTGAATGTAGATGGGGAGCTATTAGTTCCTAAGGATGAGTCTCTGGATGTGGATCAGCCATAAGAGGAGGTTCATGGAGTGGAAGAGACCACTCATGCAGGGCCAACCATCAGAGGGCGGAAGCGCACTACAGAAGCTAAGCGACTAGCTCAAGATGCAGAGAGGATTGTAGGAGCACCTACATCACAGCGCAGACAGAGATAGTCACCTGACCAGTATACTGCATACATGGCTCTTATGAGCAAGTGTATCGTGACAGAGCCATCCTCTTTCGAGGAAGCTGTGGAGGATCCCGCATGGGTAGATGCCATGGTGGAAGAGTATGATTCGATTGTCAGAAAAAGTGCATGGGAGATTGTCCCAAGGCCGGAAGGGAAATCAGTGGTGGGTTCGAGATGGATCTACAAAGTGAAGGAAGCAGCTGACGGGAGTGTGGAGAAGTACAAGGAAAGATTTGTTGCCCGAGGCTTCTCACAGATTGAGGGGATCGATTATGAGGAAACCTTTGCACTTGTCACAAGGTATTCTTCCATACAGACGATTCTTTCTCTCTCAGCGCAGATGGGGTGGCACATTCATCAGATGGATGTGAAGACTGTGTTCCTCAACGAGGTGATTGAGGAGGAGGTGTACATAGAGCAGCCCGAAGGTTTTGAGATCTTCAGCAGCGAGTCGCATGTGTGCAGTCTCAAAAGAGCGTGTTATGGGTTGAAACAAGCACCTTGTGCTTGGTACACATGGATAGACAGTTATTTCACCGGACTTGGATTCTCCAAGAGTGAGGCGGATCCTAACCTATACCAGATTGTGATGGAGGGTAAGTTGCTGATCATTGTACTTTATGTAGATGATTTGATTTTGACAGGTGATGAACTGTTGATACTCTCATGCAAGGATGATCTTGCAAAGGAGTTTGAGATGAAGGACTTGGGCCTCCTTCATTATTTCCTGGGATTGGAAATTTGGCAGCGCAGTGATGGACTGTTTGTTTCTCAAGGCAAGTATGCCCGGGAGATACCGGAGAAGTTCAACATGCATGGCCGCAGGCCTGTTGATACTCCTCTTCCTGGTGGTTGGAGGAAGGAGGATGCTACTTCAGCAGAGGTAGTGGATGCCACTATTTATCGACAGTTGGTGAGGCGTTTATGTATCCGTCAATACACGACCTCGACATATGCTATAAGTTGTTAACCACCTTTCACAAGCTATGGTTAAGCCTACCAAGCTCTTTTGGAAGGCGGTGTACATGTATTGAGATATCTCAAGGGCACGTCTAGATATGGATTGTGGCTGAGATGCTTGGGATGAGTGGAAGCTATGTGGCTTCATCTACGTGCATTGGGCAGGGAGCCCACGGGACGTGAAAAGAGCACATCCGGAGGGATTTTCGCATCGGGTCGACAACAGTTTCTTGGTACAGCAGGAAGCAGAGATCCGTGGCACTCAGTTCAGTAGAGGCCGAGTATATGGCAGCGAGTTTGGCTGCATGTGAGGCTATATGGATGAGGAAGATCCTGGTCGGGTTGTTCGGTTCACACTTAGATCCTACCGTGATTTATTGTGATAATCAGAGTTGCATTAAACTCTCGGTTAATCCAGTATTTCATGATAGATATAAAAACATTGACATCCGGTATCATCATATCAGAGATTGTGTGTAGCGGAAGATCATGTTACTTTCATACATTCGCACAGAGGATCAGGATGCTAATATCTTGACGAAGGCGCTCACCAGGAGCAAATTCGAATACCACAGAGGCAGGATAGGGGTGGATTATAATCCTTATCTTGTTGAAAGGGAGTGTTGAGATTTCAACAAGATGATGAGCTTAGTGGGAAGAAGTCGCCTTCACTAAGTGGGCCCACAGGCTATTTTGGCACAAAGTCTATTTTTAGACTATGTCTATTTTTAGACATATGGATCATATTCTATGAGTTGCAGGATGCTATTTGTGGATGGTTGGTCAAGTTGGAAAAATAGATACTTATATTTTTATACATATTGGGCGGAATATATTTTTAGATTTCCAGTCTAAAAAATAGATATGTCGAATATTATTAGATCTTAATAATATTTGAACAATAAACATTATCTTATTCTCTCGGAGCACTTCAGTTAAGTGAACAAATGTGACACAGGAGCTGACAGAAGGAATTACGCTATTCCTGAGGGTTAAGTGGAGCTATTGCATGGATACTTCGGTTAGAACTCATGTGACAGAGTTTGGTGGAGTTGATTGAGGAAGTTAATGGAGTTGTGTTCAGTTTAACTAATCTAAACATAGTTGAGCTAGTTGTATCTAGTCTAACTGATTGATACACTAGTGAGAGTGGTGTGAATTAATTATTAATTAATTCACTAATTATAAACTCATTAATCAACTAAAGAATACATCAGTTAACTTCAGTGCATGGACAATTTCAGTGGAGACCAGTGAAGAGGTAGGTGAAAGAGCAGTGTGACTATACTTCTGCATGATTTGCAACAACCAGTGATTGGAGATGCCAATGAGGATTGCGCAGTACAAGCCAGGTGGTTCGAAGTTAATTAAGAGCCATTCTTCAGCATTGATTACGCAATAGAGGCAAGCTATCAGGTGGCAGAGATTGGACCATGTGTTTTCTAGATCTAGCTTGATTAGTGTGTAGCAATTGGAGATTGTACTGAGAGCTTGTGAGGAGCTTTGTATAATGATTGTTACATGATATCTATGACATATAATATACAGATAGTTGGGGGTTTTCAGCTTTAAGCTTTCCCATGAAATACTATGTTCATATGTGTGAGTGTTTATGGTTTTAATGTGTGCATGTGATTGTTTTTATTTCCGCAATTAATGATCAATGGTAGAAGAGATTCTATATTGTGCATGAAGTTAAAATAGTGTGTGATCAGGCGAATATCGGTGGATAACATATCAGTTATTCAAATTTCTACACATGTAAGGAAGGCTTGGGAGAAATTTTGTCTCAAGAAGGTAAAGTGGTCGCATATGAGTCTAGGAAATTAAAGGAACATGAGCAACGATAATTAGCTTATGATTTGGAGCTGACCGGCATAGTGCATGCACTCCGGGTTTGGAGGCACTACTTACTTGGAAAAATATTTGTGCTCAAAACAGATCATAGCAGTTTAACCAGTTATTTTAAATAAGCTGATCTTAACTCTCGCCAAGCAAGGTGGAACGCTTTCTTGAGAGAAGTTGATATTGACATGCAACATGTAAAAGGTAAGGAGAACAAAGTAGCTGTTGTATTAAGCAGGAAACTACATAATATCTATGAATTATATGTTAACTAGGTTGAGTGCAGATTTCTAGAACAAATTAAAGCTGAAGCAAGAAAAGACCCTGAATATGAGTTTATATGGCAACAAGTAAAGGAGTGCAGAGACCAAGGAAAGCAGACAGATTATGAAATCAATAAGGATGGCTTACTGAATTTAAAAAAGAGAATTCTCATTCCAAACAGAATGGAATTGAAAATGCTAGTTTTGAATGAATATCATCGAAGTAATTATGCAGGGCATCCTGGATATCAGAAGATGTTGACAGCAATAAGAAAGGATTAATATTGGCCTGGTATGAGGAAAGATATTGCAGCATATCTAAATAAGTGTTTAGAATGCCAGCAAGTGAAAGTGGAACACCGGCATCCAGCTAGGTTGATGCAGCCTATACCGGTACCAGAGTGGAAATGGGAGGTGATATCATTAGATTTCATTACTGGACTGCCAAGGTCAAAAACAAATAATGACTCTATAATGGTAGTTGTAGATAAATTAAGAAAATCAACACACTTTATGCCAGTTCAGTCCACATTCAAGACAGTGCAAATATCAGATTTGTTTATGCGAGAGATATTTAGATTGCACTGCATTCCAAGGACTGTCATTTCTGATGGGGATGTAAAATTTACATCAGCCTTTTGGAAAACACTGTTTACCAGTTTGGGGACTCAAATTAATTTTAGTACTGCTTATCATCCACAGATTGACGAGAAGACAGAGCGGGTAAATCAAGTCTTAGAGGACATGCTACATATGTACGTAATGCGGCGGCCAACTAGGTGGGAAGAATAATTACACCTAGTAGAATTTGCGTACAATAACGGTTATCAAGAGTCACTAAAGATGAGTCTGTTTGAAGCCCTATACGGGCGACGTTGCATAACTCCTATTAACTGGAGTAGTCCTGAGACCAAGTTGATGCTTGGACCAGACATGCTAGCCAAGATGGAGGCAGAAGTGAAAAAAATCCAACAAAATTTAAAAGCAGCTCAAGATAGGAAAAAGGTGTATGCAGATAAAAAAAGAACATATCGTGAATTTGAAGTGGGGGATCATGTGTATGTTCGAATCAAGCCTAAGAAAAGTACTTTGAGATGGGCATCTTGTGTCAAGTTAGCTCCCCGATTTTGTGGACCTTTCCAAATATTGAAAAGAATAGGACCTGTAGCTTACCGATTGGCTTTGCCAAATCACATTCGAGTGCATAATGTCTTTCATGTATCTCTATTAAAACGACACATTCATGATCCAAAGCATATCATCCACTAGCAAAATATTCAGGTAGAATATAGTTATCAGAATTATCAAGGATGATAGTATATATGCATAAATAAACTGACTCAATTTTATTTGTTTCAGGTCGAACCGGACGAAGAATTTCTGGTCGAACTTCACAGTATAGTCGATCGGAGGGAAATCATGCTCCAGAAATGAGCCATCACCCAGGTTAAAATGCAATGGAAGCGCTTTGGCCCGGAGGAAGCTACCTGGGAGGATGAAGGATTTGTTCGGGAAGCTTACCCTGAACTTTTTGCTAAAGCAAATTGAGAACACCGAGGACGGTGTTCACTTCCAGGGGGGGGAAGTTGTAACCGCTGGTTTAATTCTTAACTATTGGTTAAACTCTGTTTTTCATTAAGACTATGAAACATTTTCTTATTTACTATATTTTTGAAGTTAATAAAATCATGAATAAAAATTAAAGTCGATAAATTAAATTGACTATGGAAATGGTTCCATAAAGTGAAACACTGATGTTAAACAATTCAAGATTGTGGGTTAGTTGAACAGAATCAGTTAAAACAGTTACCTCACCTCTAGGGATAAAAGGGTGATCCCAGTGAGGTAGGGGGGTTCTGTTGGATAATTGGAGAAAGGAAGAAATTGTGAAGAATATTCCTGGACTAGTGTTAACTAGTGGAATACTTCAAATTTTCCTGATTGCTGGAATTGGAGACTAGACCAGATTGTCTCGAAGTCTCTTCCAGAGCATTCTGTCAACATTTGAAGCTCAGACTTGGAGCACGGGGGAGAGTGAGGACGTAATCGCCTCACTCATGATAGGGAGGAAACCACATCAGTCCAAACATCGAATTACAGATAAGCATAATATTACTCTGTTTTTTTTTAAGTAACGAGGAAATGGTACAGAGGAAAAATTAACATCTGTAAGATGAGGTAAAGTAAAGTCTGTAAATAATTATAAATTTCTGCAAGGATTTATCATTTCCTGATTAGTCACAGATTTGAAAATGTTGTAGAGCAGATTTCATTGTATTTGGGAAAATTATTAAGTTTCTGTCAAAGAAAAGAATTCTAATTCTTTATTGAAGAAGATTTATAATTTCTCTTAAATTTTTCGTGTTCTAATTAGGACAATAGAAAAAAAAACAAGTTAAAAGGGTAATTTAAATACTATGGGAAAAATCAAGTATACAGAGAGTTGTTCCACAGGTTTTTCGGAAGAAAACCCTGTGAGGGTCGCTCGCTGTGTCTATGATATTCCACAGACAGAAATGGTCCGGTCATTAGAACAAGAAAACTTCTATAGAAACCCTTGCAACAAAGAATCTGAAATACAAATAGAAAATAACAGAACCCATAGATACAAAATATGTATGCTAATGTGAGATTTATGAAAGTGAGATATAGAAATCAATTTCGAAGAAACTATAACAATATCTTGACGTAAAGCGAAGTATATTTATTAATAGTCCTAAAGAAAAATCTTCCTCTATGATACAAATTTTAGTTAACCAGTTTGAGATAATGCAGGGCAATGATAAAACTATAAACTTCATACCCGAATATGGAATAAATAGACAATTGCTGAATATAAATATAAGTCTCTGTTGAAGAGAAAAACGTATTTGATTTCATACAGTTATGAATAGAAGGATAGCACAGTAACCTAATTAAATCCCAGATAGGTAAACAGATAAACACATAAACCGCATAATATGCTATTGCCTGAGAAGGCCAATAGAGAGTATTGATAAGAAATTGACGAATTATATATTTACAGGGCTGCAAAACAGTAAGCCCGGAATTCTGTTAAAAATAGTATGGAGAAGTTGCATCATAGAGGAATATTTACACAACGATCATAATTTCAATAGTCAATCTCAGGAACAATTCCTATAAACATTATCCGAGGTAAACCCTCATCCTTTTTCCCTAAAGCTAAACTATCTACATCATCTTGAACTTGAGGAGGTCTGGCACATAAACAAGAACTGGAACCCCAAACATTCATTGCAACTTCAGTAGTAAATATAATTTGGGAAGCCGGTCACTTTACCTATGATAAGTAAATGGCGAAGTTGCGTATAAGTAATTACTGTCTCTTAGCAATGCTTCACCGGAACAAATATTGGGTAACAAAATTAGGGTTATATATCTGCAGGGTAATAATACATAGTTATCATTTCTGAGAGTGGTATTCTAAATACGAATATGATAGACAAACTATAATAAGGTAATTGTTCAAATACCTGTTGATAACCTTACTCTCCGAATAGCATCCCTGTGAGAAAAGTTGTAGAAGATAAGTTAACCCAGAGTCTCGACCTCTCTTATGTTTACAAATATGTAAAAAGAGTAACGAAGATTGAAGTCGGGAATTAAATCTTACCTCAAACCAAGCGAGCGACTAGCTGATTGAAGTCTTCTAAGCAAGGGTAAAAGCATAAGACTGCTGGGCGAGGGTCGAACCTCTGTTTCCCCTTCAGTGTTCCTTAAAGTGAGTAATAGGCTCGAAGGTGAACAGGTCCTATATACCATCGGACAGAAAATGCGAGTCTAATACTCAAACAAGTAGCGAGGGAAGGTTCTCCTCATCAAGAATGGCAGAACACCAGAGCCGAACCAGACCCCCACCTCCTGTGGTGCAAATAAGAAATTCAGTTAAGGTTTCAGGTTTTGATTAAATGTCAACTTTGGAAGGATTATACCTCGGCCGTTGATTATCAAAACATCAGACGAACACGATTCTTCCAGGTGTTCTAGTTCAGATTTTGATGAAGCTCGAATGGTACAAAAGATCTTCTGAGAATTAAGACTCATTTAATACCCAGTACCATAGCCATTAAACATCTGTCAGCTGGATTAAATGTAACACTACAATGAACTATGTCACTAATGAGCTAGCTAAGGAGTAACCAGGTTAGTGCGGTACACCTCATTGCCATGAGTAAGTCTTAAACTTATTGAAGGCCAAAGTAATGTAATTAACCTTTTTATCTCTGTTATGTTTAATGTAAATGATAATCAAAGTAATTGCATGTATATAAGAAATCATACAGTTGAATTATGAATTATATAAGTCCGCCAAATTACATTGTATAAGGTTATGTAATTTGGTAGGTATGTAATTTAGTAAGTAAAAAATAATAATAATAATAATAATATATAGATTAATTATTGTTATAAATGAATATTAAATATGATGAATGTGACAATTTTGTTTTAAATTTAATTAAAAATTTAAAAAAAAAAATTATTATTTAAAAAATTTATAATAAAAATGATTTTATGTTTATATTTAAAAATATAAGTAAATTTATTTTTATAATTAAAAATAACCACAAAATATAAAAATTTCACAAAAATTATATAATCTAATCTTTGAAAACAAAAAAAATAGAAAATATATCTTTAAAAAACATATCATTAAACAAAGTTTTGCTGAATTTTTTATTATATAAATAGATTTAACATTCTAAAATTTTCTCTAAACATTTTAATTATATAAATTACATAATTCAATAATTAAAAAAAATAAAAAATAAAAAAATTCAATAATATTAAAAAATATCTACCAATAAAATTAAAAAAAAAAAAAAAATCCAAATGCCTAAATTAGGTAGAATACAAATACAAGGTTGGGTAAATCAACCCGTCGATTATGTTCTGACAGACACAGCTGGCGTGGTGACGAAATTAGGTTGGGTTTCTATATTCTGCCGTTTAATACATCCAACACGTGACGAATTTGAACAGAAATTCAGCAAATGCTACCCAGGTTTTCAGAATAGCCTAAGTTCCATTTTCAAGCGAGGTCGGTGACCCGACACATTATCACTTCGAAAAATTTATTGATCTCAATGATTGATTGATTGAATGAATATTTGCGTTTAAATATTATAAAGATTTACTTTAAATATTATAAAAATTGCACCTCAATTATTTATTAATTGGATTCAAATTAATAGAAATAAAGTTTTTAGAATTTTAATTTAATTATTAATAATTATTAAATGGATAATAGAAATTTAATTTTTACATAATATTATAAATATATGGGAATTTGAGATTTGAATGTCTAGTCTTTTTGAAAATAATACTTTATTTTCATAAATATCACCACCTTAATGATAATAATTTAAAATAAAATTATAATTTAATTAATTTTTATGAGTTTTTTAATCTTGAAAATGTATGGTCTTCTTTTTCTTTTTTTTTCCAGTAAGAAAAATACCCTGATTTATATTTAGTACCATGAACAAACATCAGTTTCATTACAAAAGCCCACAAGGCTTGGTCCTCCATATTCCAAAAACACTGTTTATGACAGTTTGACACAAATAAAAGTACTAACATAGACTTTTTGAAAAAGCTCTGCCTATAATCACATCATTACATTCAGATAATTACGCTGTAAGGCGTGTTTATTTGAAAACAACTCTCCAAATTTTCACCGTGTCAATTTGTGAGCCATTGATCTCTATGTTACGCGATTAGAAGGTTTTCCGCCGCTAGATAATTATAACTAACTAACTAATCTGAAAACGGTTCATATGTGACTGTGACGGGTGCGATATTACGATTCATGCTCCGTTGTTACAGTTCATATGTGACAATCTGGAAACGGTGTGAATGTCACTGTTGGGTTATTATGTTTCATATGTGACTCTGACTATTAATCTCGAAACCGTTCATATGTCACTGTGAATGCAATGTTATTACAATTCATATGTTATTGTGACTGCTGCGTTTGACATGGCATCGTCAAGATTTTCTTTGTTTTGGGTTTCAGACTTTTTTGAACTCATCCAAATTTTCAGAATATTTTTTTTTTAAGAAGTGCAAAGAAATGATGGAAATATTACTTTAAAAATTTTACTTGATTTTATCTTCAGGTTCGCTTGGGGCTTAGACATTTTTGAACTCGTCCAGATTTTCAGAATGTTTTTTTTAAATGAAAAAAAATGATGAGATGATTACCTCTGAATTTTCACCGTATTTTATCTTCAAGTTCTCTTGATTGTTTTACCAAGATCTCCTTTGTTTTGGGTATCATACATTTTTGAACTCAACCCAATTTTCAGGATGTTTTTTTTTCCTTGAAGTGCAACGAAATGATGAGAATATTACCTCTGAAATTTGACTAGATTTTATCTTCAGTTACTCTTTTCATAATGCTTTTTTTTAATTTCTTGATAGAAAAGTTACTTCTAAAATTTCACTGGATTTTATCTCCAGTTCCTCTTTTCAGAATGTTTTTTTCTTTTTTTTGAAGTGCAACGAAATGATGAGAAAATTACTTCTAAAATTTCACCGGACTTTATCTGCAGTTCCTCTTGATTACTTTATCAAGATTTTGTTGAAATATACCATTCTTACTTGTGTTGTTTTACATAGTGATATTTTATATGGTTTCATTTGTTTTGGGTGGAATTTCTTACGTTTTGAAAGTCCCAAAATTCGAGACTAAACATTGTAAAATATTTAGTGATTTCTTAAAGTAGTGCGTGACATTTCAGAATTTTTAAGCCATCTTCGTTTCGGTTTAGCGAGTGAAGGTTCAATCGAGCATTGACAGTGTGGTTATAAGATTGAGAATTGACAGTGCGGTCATATAATTTTAGAGTTTATGAGGTTAATAGCGTATGGAATAATTTTTGTCCATCTTGACAATTCAACCAACTTTGTCGTTATTAAAAGATTTATATGTGTAACAAAAAATTGAAGGGTTCGTTGAGCATTGACAGTTTGGTTATTATATAATTGAGAGCATTGACACTGGTTAATATAACTAAGAACTTACGAAGTCAATAGTGTATGGAATAATTTTTGTCTTTTTTGAAAATTCAACTAATATTGTTTTTCTTAAAGTTTTTATATGTTAAAAAAAAAATGTTGTTTTTATAGGTAAGAGAAGCATTATTACCGTATATAAGTGTTTTGTATAGATATTGTTTAGTTTGAGCAGAACTTTATAAATCATTTTAAATTTTCTAAATTTTATTATGAAATAATTTTTGTTCATCTTGACAATTCAATGAACTTTGCGGTTATTAAAAGATTTATATGTGTAACAAAAAATTGAAGAGTCCATCGAGCATTGACAGTAACTGAGAACTTATGAAGTCAATAGCATATGGAATAATTTTTGCCCATTTCGAAAATTCAACTAATATTGTTTTTCTTAAAGTTTTTATATGTGTAACAAAAAAAACATTGTTTTATAGGTAAGAGAGGCATTATTACCCTATATAAGTGCTTTGTATAAATATTGTTTAGCCTATATAAGTGCTTTGTATAAATATTGTTTAGCTTGAGAAAAATTTTATAAATCATTTTAAATTTTCTAAATTTTATTATATTTTAATTTTTATTAGTTATATATTGTAATTATTTTTATTTTAAATTTTGATTTTAGTTAATTTATGAAATAGGTATAAAGTTTTGATTGGAATTTTAAAATGCTAAATTTTAATATTCATATTAAATTGTTTCTTTTTTTTGTTTTGACGAAAAACTAAATCTACAAAATAATAGTAATATAGCCTTTATATTACTATATAAATGTTTGGGACTGTGTTTGCCTGCAAATTGACTATGTGGCAGATTGTAATAGTTTTTTGGACTGAACAGTAGTATATACTACCAGTTTTTGTAACATGTAACTGATCATTAATTGAAAAGTTACGAATTTTTTCTTTGTGAAAAAAAAATTACTATATAAAATGTAATATAAAATGTTAGAAAAATTAATAAAATATAATGAGTATTATTATATCATATTCTATATTTCATCATTTTCTATATATTTAAGTAAAAATTATTTTATAAAATAATACAATAATTATTCAATCATTTTCTACATAAAACTTACTTCATACAATAATCTTATATTTAATCCAACATGTTTTGTATTTACTACTCTTCCATATTAGATGTGATTTAATTTCTTTACTTTGAAGACCCTTTTGTTGTGGGACAAGGGACCCACCTTCGCACAACAATTTGACTTCTAATTCTACGAACGCATACATACTCTACCCCATTAGGTCACCTCTTGAGATGAAACACATGCTCTTAACCATTAGGCCCACTCAATATATATATATATATATATATATATATATATATATAGAAAAATATTTATAAAATCAAAGCTTAGATTGAAGTAGAATTTGATCATCCAAAACACTCAACATTTGAGTTTTTTTTTTCTTTAACCTTGAACGGCATACAAAATCGATGTCCAATTTACTTTTTGAGTAGAGCTAAAAAATCATCATTAGGAGATCAATTTTTTTTTTTTAAACAAAACTTTGTTGTTCTTCTTCAAAGAGCTATCCAAAAAACCAACATAGTTCTTACACTACCAAATGGCTTTCCTTGCATGATTGTCACTCTCATGCTAGAATTGGCCTAATATCGTCTTGGATAACATCTTTGAGGTGACCATCCCTCCCATCAGTGCAGGCGCAACTTGTATGTGACTTTTGTTTATAGTGGGGAGGGTTCTCAAACAGAGAGTGATATCTTTCCAACATCAAAATAGATGAATCTACTATTGAGAATGTCGACATGGATACCCTTAATTGGAAATCATAGAAAAATCTCCTATGCAACAATGCTTGAAAGCCCACCAATATGACCATATCTGAGACTACCCTTTACAATTTTCTCATGGTGGACCTGATTTTCAAACTTCCTGCCAAATGTTGTATCTGAAGTCAATGCATAAGTAGAAGCTCTCTTTATTTTTAAGCACCCAATTCAAACTGCCTAACCTACCTCTTTCTTAGGCCTCATGGCTCTTGTAACTCCACTTCAAACTGCCCAACCTACCTATTTCTTCATACTCTTCCTGTCAAATGTTATATCTAAAGTCAATGAATAAGTAGAAACTCTTTACTTTTAAGCACCCAATTCAAACTGCCTAACCTACCTCTTTCTTCATACTCTTCCTATCAAATGTTGTACTTGACCTCAATGAAAATGTTGTACTTGAATTCAATGCATGGAACTTGAAAAAAATACATTATATTTGAGTAGAAGCTCTGTTTATTTTTAAGCACCTGGAAATCATCTCCTCGCTGAATCTTTTCCTTAACATAATGAGAATATATTCTAGATTCTATTATTACTCAAAAGAAATCTTACCAATATTTAGTCACATAACATTGTATTGATCATGTAGGTTCACTCTGTTTGAGAGCATAGTTTCTTTTGGTGTCAACACTTGCTCAAATTTCATTATGTTCAATGGCTTGCAATGCTAATAAAATGTATAGTCCTTTGAATTATAAATGTGTAAGAAGTATCCAACGACAAATATGGTTGGATACTCACTCAAAGAATTATTGGATTCGAGCACATTAAGGTTGTAGAGATCAAGCTCGGAATAGGAGAAGGAAAAAAATATTTAGAACCACTTCCACAATGGAAGAAGAGTAGGTTGACATAATTGAATTTTTATGTTGTTAAAAATATATTTTTTTTTTCCAAAACTAAAATCTGACCCAGATACATTATAAGAAATCTTGAATAGCCTACCTATTTCTTCATAATCTTCTTGTCAAATGTTGTATCTGAAGTCAATGCATGGAACCTAAAAAGAATACTTTGTATTTTAGTAGAAGCTTTGTTTATTTTTAAGCACCCGAAAATCATCTCCTCACCTAAATATTTTCCTTAACATAATGAGCCTATTATTCTATATTTAATGATTCCTCATATGAATTGTTGCCAATATTTAGTCACATAACATTATATTGATCATGTAGGTTCACTCTTTTTGAGAGCATAGTTTCTTCTGGTGTCAACACTTGCTGAAATTTCATCATTTTCAATGGCTTGTAATGCTAATAACATATATAGCCCTTTTTATTGTGAATGAATAAGAAGTAGCCAACCCTTTACAATTTTGTCATTGTGGACCTTATTTTCAGACTTTGGCATAAAAAGGATTATCCAAATGAACTTCAAAGTTCCCTTGTTCCTCCACAATAAAGCTCTTCACAACATTGGGCAGGAGGCCTTTGGGCAATGTTTTACCAAATAGCCAAGGCTAATGTTAGTGACTTCAAGCAATGAGATGACACA
This sequence comes from Pinus albicaulis, assembly GCA_034641835.2. Taxonomy (NCBI): domain Eukaryota; kingdom Viridiplantae; phylum Streptophyta; class Pinopsida; order Pinales; family Pinaceae; genus Pinus; species Pinus albicaulis. The sequence continues at coordinate 5,225 of JAXQQM020086473.1, read as the reverse complement.
ATGGCTTTTAAATATGAACATATTTTTTGCAAATTGGACACTTTTTTTTTTAAGTAGTTACTACCTAATGTACACCTAATGGAACTTGTAGCTCCAATTCAAACTGCCTAACCTACCTCTTTCTTCATACTCTTCCTGTCAAATGTTGTACTTGACTTCAGTGCATGGAACCTGAAAAGAATACATTATATTTGAGTAGAAGCTCTGTTTATTTTTAAGCACCTAGAAATCATCTCCTCACTAAATATTTTCCTTGACATAACGAACCTATTATTATAAATTCAACGATTCCTCATAATAATTGTTACCAATATTTAGTCGCATAACATTTTATTGATCATGTAGGTTCACTCTGTTTGAGAGCATAGTTTCTTTTGGTGTCAACACTTGCTCAAATTTCATTATGTTCAATGGCTTGCAATGCTAATAAAATGTATAGTCCTTTGAATTGTGAATGTGCACGAAGTAGCCAATGATAAATATGATTGGATGCTCACTCAAAGGACTATTGGATTCGAGCACATTGAGTTTGTAGAGATCAATCTCAAACTATGAGAAGGAAAAAAATCCTTAGAACCACTTCCAAAATGGAAGAAGAATAGGTTGACATAATTGAATTTTGATGTTGATAAAAATATATATTTTTTGTCCAAAACTACATTGAGGTTGTAGAGATCAAGCTCGAACTATGAGAAGGAAAAAATCCCTTAGAACCACTTCCAAAATGGAAGAAGAGTAGGTTGACATAATTGAATTTTGATGTTGATAAAAATATATATATTTTTGTCCAAAGCTAAAATCTTACCCAGATACATTGTAAGAAATCTCGAATCTCGAATAAAGTTGGCATATACAAATAGGGTATGGAATAGTGGATAAATTTCAACCATTCAAGTAAAAATACTTCAAACAAAAGTGTTTCTAGTGCAAATACATATTGATGTTTAACCAAAAGACAAAATCAATGCTTTTAGTCAATAATTTCTAAGGATAGAGATATTTGTTATATCTACAGTGCATTATTTGGAAAATACACCAAATAACGAAAAATATATAACTTGATACTATGGATATTCCTGTCATGCCAATGATGCAATTCCTGAGAACTCCCTCTTTAACTAAGACACGAAATTCTACTTACACTCTTTGAAAACATTTTCTGACACTTTCAATGTCATCATGCAAGAGTAAAAATTGACACAAAATTCTACTTACACCATTTGACAACATTTGCTGACATTTTCAATGTCCTCATGGAAGAGTAACAATTTAATGCTACTATTTCCTACACTACTACCTTATGGCATTTCCTTTGCAACATCTGGTGCAATTGCTAGTTACTGTTATCCTCCTCGGTGTCAAGAAGTGATTGTAATGTATGCTACGTATCAACCCATACAAAATAGAAAAAGCATTGTTAAAATTGTCTATGTTAAATAAAACAACAACCCTGAAAACTGAAAAACACAATAGCATTGATCCCCAATGTACTCATATAATGGGAACAGAGCCTTCTGCTTGTAGTCCTTGCACGTTATGAAGCTGGTAATGGATCTTTCCATAATTAACCTTCAGCCCCTGTTTTGACAATTCATTTGCAACAATGTTCTTTTCACGAAATATATGATGATAGGAAATACCTGCAAAAACAGATTTTAATTTTTCAATTTTGCAAAGCCAATGTGATAGAGAACCAGAATTAATTTTTGCTTTGTGATTCAGATGTTCAATCAAGACCTTCGAATCACCCACAATCCAAATATAATATTCACTGAGAAATGATGCCCACCACATAAGGCCCCACAATGCCATAATTTCAGCTTTCATATTAGTCCCAACTCCACCATTCCAGTACAGTTTATAATGGCATCCTGTGGAGAAGCGAATCCAGGCTCCAAAACCACAGATAGAGTGTTGTGCCGCGCCATCAAAGTATCCTACAATATGGTCTTATGAGATAAGTGTTTTGATGCTTATAAATGACTATTTAATTTATATAACTATATTACTTTATGCAATATTATAAAAGAAATTTATAAATATGACAATCATAACACTTTTAATCCTCAATCATGATGATGACCATGATTAACTTCCACTAAGACCAATGAGGTCTATCTGACCTTAAGAAAGTAAATAATTATTGGGCCTTTTTAAAATTCTATTTCTATGATAACTAAGAAAAGGAGCGCTCCAGGATCACTGTAGTTAGGCTGACTTAACAAGTCAAGACTTGTAACAACTGCATTTAGTATTAACTAGTTGTTAACTAGTGAAATGACATTTTGTTATTTTTAAAAAGAAAAGAGTGAGACATTTAATGTTTTCTAGAAAAGTTTATTTTCTTTGTTGTTAATGTGAAAAATAAAATTGGTTATGGAAAGTGGTTCCATAAAAAGTAAAAAGGAATGGTAAAAGTATTCCAAGAACTGAAAGGTGGTTGGACACTTTGAACAGTTACCTGCTCCTCTGGGGATAAGAGACTGATCACAGTGAGGAATAGGGGTTATGCTAAGAGACTGGGGAAGAGAGTGAGGAAAAATCTTGAGCTAGTAGAGACCAGTGGAAATCACTCAGCATTCTTGAAATTTTCTGATACTGACTAGACTTGGGGTCTTGAGGTCATAGCAGAAAATACTGTCAACCTGTACCTTTCAGGTGTGCACCACTGGGGAAAGAGAATGACGTAATCGCCTCTCTTGAAGGTTGGGTGGACATCAACAACCAAATTCACTTTTAGATTTAAGTGACTGTTTATTTCAGAATATTTAAATAGGAAAGTTGTTTCAATTATTTGTACACAGATATGTGTTACTTAGCTTCAAGAAATAATATTTTCTTTTGGAACAATATTTAGTAGAAAAGGGATGAGCTTGTGAATTATAAATGACCTAGCAATTATTTACAAATTCTGAGATTACTATTATAAGATTCTGTAGAATAATCTCGTGAGCATTTACATAAGAAAAACAAGACTAGCTACAAGACACTTGGAAAAATACAGTAGATGGATATTAAGAATAAAACTCTGCCAAACCATGAAATAGACTACTGTAAATAGTGTTTATTTCCAGAATTCTTAAGTCTGTCAGGATGATGCATTCAGAAGGAACATTGACCAAGAAGTTTAGTGATAGAATGATTAATTTTAAATTACTATGCAAAAGAAACTGTATTAGGAAGAACACTGCCTCCTAAAGTTATGTTGGGGTGAGCCATTGGTTCTGGGTACGGGGATGTAACCCTAACCCAAAACTCGTCGCTACCCCTAACTACCTATACTCGGACATAGTTTAAAGGTGGTTCGGTCACCAAGTAGCAAGTAAATTTCATAACAGTGTGATGATATATATATTATTTTAAAAGAAGAAAGAAAACTGGAGATTAGGATTACATTAAATACAATGTGTGTGTGTGTGTGTGTGTGTATATATATATATATATATATATATATATATATATATATATATATATATATAAACTAGAGTTTGAGGCCTGAAGGCCGAACATATAAACATGTAATCGAATGACAGAAAAACACGCATAAATACGAGCATAATTGGAGCGTACAGTCTTTTAGTTGCAATAAGTAGCATGGTTAAGCAACTGAGCATATATATATATATACTTATGGAACCAACTGAAGCATTGTCTCAAAAGAAAATTACAATAGCAGAAATTCCAAAAATGAAATCAATTTAAGAGTCGAGCTAACGGAAACCATTACTCTTCAGAAAACCATAAATAATAAGAGAATGTGAGAAACTTAACCGAGGCCTAAAAGTTCTAGCTCTGGAAAATGTTAATTATCTTCCCAAAATTTGAAGAACTAACATTGCATAAAAACAAATCGGAACAAACAAATCGAGGCCCGACAGACAAGTCAATTAACTGAACAGATTGGGATTATATCCCAGTGATTGTTGCAAATTCGCTAGAGAGAGGAAATATCCTTGATACTGAGCGAGAATCTTTAAGATAGTGCCTGGAAGGTAAGTCAGATAGGTTAGCAGAAAGCTGAGAAATTCGGCGGGCAACGAGAAGATATCACCACAGGAGACCCTACCATTCTGTAAGGGAACTAACCTGTAACAAAATAACCATAGCAATCTCGTGAGATAGGATATGAAGAAAATAACAAAAAGATATTGTAAATACGAAGAAATGAATTCAAAGGAAGAGAAATCGGGAAGTGATATACCTGTAGATGATAGCCTCCTCAGAATATCCGAACATCGAACTGGAATCGCAAGAATACATGAAGATTAAAACTTAATATATGTATCTGCAAAAGAGATAAAAACTAGATTTGGGAAAACCAGAAAAAACAATAATGCAACGAACAAGGTAAGGGTTTACCTGAGCTGAGCAAATTGAAATCAATAGGATAGGAACCCGAAAACTTGCAACGATGATAGAGGTTGAATTTCTGCCAGAAAACCCAGAGCGACATGGATGGAGACACTAAATTCCATCTCACAGATAACTTCGGGGTTCTCCTTTCCATACTGCAACCCATGGGGTGCTTCGCCATTGGAAACCTCACAAGCTGTGACGGTTCTCATCACTAGACGGAGCCGGCCTTCAATGATGTGGTATCAAATCACTTAAGAATAGAGTAAACAACTCGACGCAGGAGTAGAGACAAATAACGGAGCCACCTAGGGTTTGGCATGATTAACAAGTCATTTCCCGCCGGAAATGTTAACCGTAGATCTCCAAGAAAACGAGCGGCGAGATTTAGGGCAGGTGGCCTTGAAACTCGCACTGAATACACGAATAATCACACAATTGTCATAGGAATTACTTGCCAGGATAAACAACATTCAATTGTCGAGACGTGCCAACTAAAACCCTTGGTATTCACAGTCCACGGTAATATGCTCATAAATGCGATGATATGGTAGACGTTAATGCTAACATAATATTAAAGTTTAGGGCTAGTATAAGATACGTGAAGATAACCATTGAGAACATATTTATATATTGTGTAAGGTGATAAATACATCTCAGCCCAAAGTTACGAGTGGGATTGTTATCTGGAGTATTATATATTTGTGATAAGGTTTTAAACCTTTGTATTAACTTTAAAATGAGTAAATAAGATTTATGTTAAGGTTCTTTTTTATGTGAAGCAGTTTTGATTATATGTGATGCAATTTTGATTAGTTGTAGAGTAAGAAGTAAATTTTTTTTTTGGTATGAGTGTTACAAGACTAGTGATG